>JAVQJL010028230.1:0-18326 GCA_036024295.1 Nannoperca obscura
ACACACACACACACACACACACACACACACACACACAGACACACAGACGGACAGACGGACAGACGGACAGACGGACAGACGGACAGACAGACAGACAGACAGACAGACAGACTAGGGTCACAAAATGTCGTATTTTTGTGTTGTTTTACAGAGATCCACTCCCGAACACACTGTATGTAAATGAACAGACTGAAGAAAAGATAACTGGTGAGCATTTTTCACATGTTCCTCTGTACTTTGTATCTTTAAACTAACGTATAACAGAAATTGAAAAACTTTGTGAAGAATTGAAAATATGTTTATCACCAGTTCCTCCAACTTTGTTCTTTTTAAACCGTCATTACATGCACTTTCCATAGAAGCCGTCAAGACTTCAGCCATCTATGGAAACATCACAAATGATGGTGAGTTCAGTGGTTAAAGTATCAATTCTGACTGAGTGTAGAGATGAGAGACTTCTCACATCAGTGGGTCTTAATTGAAAGATAAACCAGAACTGCTGTTTCACCAAACAGACGACGACGACTACGAGAACTCGCAGTACCTGAAACAAAAAGAGGACGATGGTGAGTGTCGGAAACAGTATATTCACTAAAGGTATATGCTGTGGTTTTGTTTCTTATTCTCCTCAAACTTTGCACAACAACACAAGTGTTCAAAAACACATTGCTCATCTTGGAAACCCAAAAGATTTCTTGTTCAGATAAACTCCACCTGCTGCCAAATGATGAACAACTACATAAATGCATAATATTCTCATCGGCACACCATCTACAGATACTGTCCTCAGCTATTCTCCTTTAACTTGAGCAGATTCTTGTCTGTAGTATCTTATAGAAACATCATTTTAACCAGTGTTGCGGCTGACTCATAGAGGATGTAAAAAAGTGTTTAGCTTAGCATAAAACCTTTTACAATGACCTCATCTGGTGTAGCAGGAACTGAGCAGAAGCACAAACGCGGAGCTGCTAATGTGAAATGTCAGTTTTCACCAACACCTCTGACATGTTCTGCATCTCAAAGCTGACACTTTAACCATTCATCCACCCTCTTTGTAACAGAGCCAGACTATGTGAATGAAAACGGAGACTGAACCTGGACACCGCTGGCAGCACCGGGACACACCAGCCTGCACACTCTGTACTTTGTGTAAAACTTCTTTTTTAAATTCCTGTCTGACCTGCTGCTGTGTGAATAAAATGCTCAATTGTCAAACTGAGGCTGCCATCTAGTGTACACAATGAATACATACAAGAGGTGGAAGTTAATTCAATTATTTAATTTGATCCTTAAATCAACTCTTAGTTCCCCCCCCACTCAAACTGACCAAAATGTGCTGCAATGTTCACAATGTGAAAAAAATTATGCACTCTGATGTTTATTTTGCTCGTCTGCTGTTGAGGAGTCTGGGATTGTATTTTATTTCACCTCGAGGAGTTTTCCAAGGTTGCAGTGAACACTTCTTCCTCCAGTAACATTTTCTTTGATCAAGTATTCATGAAGCCGAGTGCTGCTGAGTGGGGATAACTCCCAAAGAAAAACTGGTGATAAAATACCACAATGTAAAATATACTCCCAAGTATAGACACAAGTTAAAGTTCTGCATTTAAAAGCTTAAAGCTGCTATAGTTGGTAGTTTTACAATAATGAATCAAATGACAATGTAATAAAGTGAAAGGAGTCACTTAGTGGTGAAATTACGGAGAATTATCACCTGAATCTGCAGCTTTATATCGAGTTTCAGTTCATTGTTCAACACCGTCGTGTTTTCAATAAAACAAAAAAATAAACCAAGCTCTAAAAAAAAACCCACTGTTCACTGCCTTCTTGACACCAAACAGCAGACAGACAGTTGGTGACTAGCTGGTGAACATAGCGGAGCATTTAGCAGCTGAATGGCGAGCTTTTGGTCGGGGCTCTTTGGATCCTCGGGTGTCACCAAAAATGGTGAAAAAGCCCAAAACACGCCGAACTAACAAAAGTAAATTTCTCAAGAAATATATAAATAAAAACACCATGTTTACACCTCAGACTCTGCTCTACATCAGGTTCTGATTTGAAGACCTTTGAGAAAAAGAGGAAGCAGTGACAGAAAGAGTTTTTACACAGAGATGGTTTTATTAGCCAGAACAGATCAGCGGAGGCGACATGACAACGTCTTAACCGTTATATATACACACACACACACACACACACAAACTGAAATTATACAGACTGAGGGTGTTGCAGTGAAGAGTTTAAGTTTCTCAGGGTTGAACACTGACGACTCCTCTGAGATTAAACCCAGATTTTCAGTCGTGCATTCAGCAGCAACATTTATCATCCGAGCGAAACACTACTCCCACCATCACGAGCCACTTGATCGTCTTTAAAGTGTCCACCAGTGTCGGGTAATGACTCTTATTTCCAGCAGTTTGACTCGAGCAGCGTCATGAAGTAAGGCAGAGGGCTCTACTCATCAAGGACCGCGTCAATATGTCTGAGATAAACAAAGTTATTCTCACAGCCGGCATTAAAACTAAGACGGATAAGAGATTAAACGGCTGGTAAAGCAGGTGTGTGTGTGGGGGTTTTGTTGCACGGTGACGAGGTTTCAGGAGTAAACAGGCTGAGTAACGACCCACCTCTCTCTCACTCACACATCCACGCATACACACAAACCAGCAGGCTGATGGGAAGTTTAAGCGCTGCTCAGAGCGTCAACACCAGGCAGGACTTTACCTGAGGACACAAAGACAGAGCCGGTCAGCTTCATCAGCATCATCATCACTGGAATGATTTAAGGTCATTGAATGTCACCAGGTTTTGCCGTCACTCACCCTCCAGCAGCTCCAGGCTGGCGCCGCCTCCGGTGCTCACATGGCTGACTTTGTCTTCTGTGTCCCACTTGGCGCAGCAGGTGGCAGTGTCGCCCCCGCCTGGACACAAACGCATAAATACAGGATTTAAAAGCCGTCATAGCTCCTTTTAAAGAGTAAAATTCAATCACTTTAAGGTAACTAGACCAAACGTTTCCAGACTTGCAAAGAGTGTATCATCACATCAAAAATTGTGGATGATGGGATTGTTTCATTTGAAATATTAAAAAGGTTTGTATTTTTGTATTTCCCCGAGCGATTGTTGAATTTGAGCATTCAAACTTTCAAGACTGAGAAGTTTCCCTCCACTCTCGTCTTTCTCACCGATGATTGTGATGCAGCCTGATTTGGTCACCTCCACCACTTTGTCCATCAGGTTCTTTGTCCCTTTGGCAAAGTTGTCCCACTCAAACACGCCGACGGGGCCGTTCCACACGATCTGCTTGGCCCGGCCAACGGCATCCGCGTAGGCCTTGGAGCTCTCTGGTCCGCAGTCCAAACCCTGCAGAGGAGAGATGTACGGGGAAATGATTTCCAATTTTCTGGAAATGAGAGAAAATCTCTCTCTATCGGGATGAGTCTTCTCACCATCCAGCCGGCGGGGATGCCAGCCGCGACGGTCGCCGTGCCGGTGGCAGCTTTCTCGTCAAACTTGTCGGCGGTCACAAAGTCGACGGGCAGCGTGATCTTGACGCCGTTCTTCTCCGCCTTGGCCATCAGGTCCTTGACGATGCCGGCCCCCTCCTCGTCGTACAGGGAGGTACCGATCTGACACGGGAGAGGGGGGACAAAGAAAAATGAACCCTCCTGTTCTCTCCCTCTGGAGGTCGGTACATTCAAATATTCAGGAGGAACAAAAACAAAAAAAACAGATGAGCTGTGTGATTTGGGTGAAGTGGAAAATTTATTGTACAAATGATTTAAGAGTTAATTTTACATGAAAAGTCTCGACTAAACCCTGAAATATTCAAAGGTCTGAGTGGTTGTTTCATCTCGATGAGTTTGTAAACTCCATTTTAAAAATAATTTGTCAGTATTAAAAAACAAAACAAAAAACAAACCCAGAAAAGTAATGAAATCCACCCAATCAGGATCTTTCTTTCACTAGTTACTGGGTAAGAAACTAGTCAGGGAGCTCAGCGATTGGTCGCCTCTCTAATCGTCTACAAGGCGTTGCTAGTTCAACTAAACGAAGCTACTTTCATTGCTCTCTAAGAGAGGCTTGTGTTCATTGAGATAAAAGCCGTTCGCCATAGAGAGACAAGGTTCAACAAAAGGTTTGTCAGCGTTAGCAAACGTGGGGTGTTGAATGTTGGTGGTGTCCAAACAGACTTTTGCTAACAAAGTTTTGTTGGCGTCACAGCTGAGATCAGGAATCACGTTCATAACTTAAATTTGACCTCCAAAAAAAAGATTAGGAAAGACAAACTGCTTTTGTTTAAAAAAGGGTTAGTTTACACAAAATACCAAAGCACACGTTTCTACACTTCCTGTAGCCTTGGTATCTAGACGTGCAGATAGTTTTGAGATATCAGCGTCCACCCCGATACAATAGAGGTGAATGGTATTTAGTTTGTGGCGCTCACAGGGTTATAAAATTATATTAAAAGATTCAGCAGCGTGTCTTTCCAGAAACACCTTCTGGGATCTCAGACGTCTAATGATTTTCACTGAGACTCCTTTTTACTAAAGAAATAGTGGATTCTCCAGAGCAGAGGGTTTTAAAGTCAGATAAAACTTTCTTCTTCAGGCAGGAGCGTCTTTAAAGATTTATGGAGGATAATATCGTGAGGAAGAGTAAAACACACTAAATCTAAATATATGTATCATGACTGTTCAGAAGAAAGATTCCTGATGCTCAAAGGGTTTTAAAGTATCTTAAACATCCTCTGAGCCGTTTCTCATCGAGTCAAACACCAACTAACTTCAGAACCACGACGTGTCATTAAATTGCTTAAATGTTTCAATGCTATGAGCATCGTTTTTTTGTACGAAACTTTCGGTCAGGAGGTCAGACTTTGGTCACGTCTCTGCTGTGAAACTAACAAAACAAAAGCGGTTTCACAAGTCTGAACGCCACTGACGTCACTGAACTCCTGAAATACTTAGAGTTCATTCCAAATACCTTTTCACCTCTTCACACTAGAAAAGTCTGGTTGAATAGAAATCAGCCGGTTTAAGATGTTATTTCGAGGGAAATGGAACAATAATTAAAGCTTCTATAATAAACGTTTTTACCGGATGAACGCAAGTCTGTAACTTTGTTTTCGGTGTCTTCCGACTCCTGAGGGAAATCTCTCTCTTTAGCTGCTCAATGCTCCACCAGCTGGTCGCTAACTGTCTGTCTGCTGTTTGGTGCCTCAGGTGGCGTCCGTGTGCTTTTTAGAGCCTCTTCTCTGAAAACAGTAAAGTCGTGGGCCACAATGACTTTACATCGTCCTTGCACATAAATGTAGTCGTCAACAAAGTCCCATGACTAAAGGTTATGGGTTGTGTGTATTTCAGAGATACTGAGTGATGGACTGCAGTTAGAGACACTCGTATTCTCCTCACCTCCATGTTGTCGAGGACTTTGAGGAAGGTGAAGGCCATGCCGCCGCCGATGATCATCTCATCAACCTTATCCAGCATGTTGTTGATCAGCTGGATCTTATCTTTCACCTTGGCTCTGAAACACAGAGAGGCCGACACGTCAGTATGTGTGTGTGTGTGTGTGTGTGTGTGTGTGTGAGTGAGATGGACCGATACGTTCATACAGTGATGATGCTCCTCAAACACGTAAAACTAAAATTATACTGAGTTTTTAAATAATATTTCTTTGTAACTCAAACGCCGTGTTTCTACTGTTTTAGTGCTGCAACCAACAATTATTTTCATTATTGATTAATCTGCTGATTACTTTCTGTATTTTAACCGGTCAAGAAATGGTGGAAAATAGCCGTCAGTCTCCTAAAGTGAAAACGTTTTTATTTTTAATTTTGTCAAAACCCAAAGATACTTAGTTCACAATCATGAAAAATAATGATACGAAACAAAAAAGCAGTAAAACATTACAAATCGAGAAGCCTGGGTGAGTGAAGTTATGGGCATTTGTTCTTGAAAAATGACTTAAATGAGAAATAAATTATCAAAAGAGTTGCCAATTCATTTTCTGTTAATAAAAATAATAATAAACTTTATTTATAAAGCAGCAGCTTTTCAAAACAAAGCGACAGCGTTCTTTACAAGGTTGAACCTGGATTCAATTTCTGGACTGAAATGTTAAAATACTAAATCAAATACCTGATAACATGAGATAAAATATAATAATAATAAAGATAAGACGTGTTGGAAATAAGTCCCTTAATAACGCAGGGCTGAACTCTTATTATAGTTTTCTTGGGATCCATTTGGACGCGTACAATTCCAAACATGATCAAAAACATGCAGCTTTGACCGACGGCACACCAGAGATCAACAAATCACTGGTTCATTGATCAAACCGGCAGAAGCACAGCCTTCAAACACTGGAGTTATCGGTTTCACTGGCTGATCATTACACACCAGCAGGTCGATGTCCTCCGTTTGTGAACTGGAGGAAGGCGATTGGCTCGACGCCGCGCGGGAGTGACGGTTACTTAATGCACTCGGGGATAAAACGGACTCGGACACGAGGCCAAATCCTACGTGGCCACTGGCAGCTTCCTCCGTGTTCACCCAAATACCTCATCTTATGATCTCTGACCTCCTCCTCACTGATTTCAAATATATTAATGATTGTTTTATTAATTCATTCTTTTATTAAAACTAATATCTGATAAAACAAGACGTGTAAGCTAAATACACGGTGGTTACTGTATAGAAGATCTTTGTATATTCAGATAAAACAGAAGTGCCCTTTACTGTCCACACAACTGTACTGACACGTGATGAGAAAACCAGTTAAAAATGTCAAACGATCCGCAGATCTGCTCTTACTGAGAGCGACTTAACCCTGAAAATATTCCTGAAATAACAAAAGCGTGTTAACCAATAAAACAAGAATGAATAAAGACCGTGTGTGTGTCACTTCTTATCTCTGCCTACTCACTATCTGTGTGCTCAACGAGTGCTGAGCTGTGATGGAATGAAGCAGCGTACTGTGACACCACAGATTACATAATGAGCTTGTAGTCTCTATTCTTGGAGGCCACCTGGGTATAAATAAATAAATAAGAGGCTGCTGTGTGACGACACGTAAACCACAGCAGAGGGAGAGGACAAAGCATTGTTTCAGGTTTTAACCTCAAGGAACATCTGGAAAGCCTTCCAGCAGATTTGAATCCAAATGCAACCAGTTTGAATGTAAAACAGTGTAGGAGGATAAACATTTGTGTTGTACTGGGGTTGAAACATTCAGACCGCCTTCAGCATCCTGTCCTGGTTCATCCAACAAACAACATGACGACATCTGGATAAAACCCTACAGCGGTCAATCAAATACATTCCTGGTAGATGACTTTGGGATGCGAACGGTGTATTTGACCGGTTACCTCATGGTCGTCACGATACTTGCTGCTGTGAGGACTTTCCAGAGATTCAAAGTATTTTAAAACCTCCTACGCAGCGGTTTGCCATCAGATGAATCTATATCCTGTCACTCAAACGGGACGTCCTGGATTGTATTTCATGTCTCACCGGTACCTGAAGCGACACACTCCCCTGTCTGTTTAAATGTGCTGTTCTCACCCTCCGAGGATGGCCAGGAAGGGCCTCTGAGGTTTCTCCAGAGCCATGGCAAAGTAATCAAGCTCCTTCTTCATCAGGAAACCAGCCGCCTTCTGAGGCAGATTCACTCCCACCATGGAGCTGGGAGAGAGGAAGAGGAGGATGGTCAGGTGAGGTAGAGAGAGGTGTTTCTGATTTCTGTTAACATCACATCATCACACGTCGCTGTCCTCCAGTGATCGTCACTGGATCCAGACAGCCTGCTCACCTGTGGGCTCTGTGAGCCGTGCCGAAGGCATCGTTGATGTAAACGTCCCCCAGTTTGGACAGAGACGCCCTGAAGGAGTCAATCTCCGCCTGGGAGGCCTTGGTCTGAGGGAGGAAAACAAACAAAACACAGGACAGAGTAAGAGAAGAGAGGAGGATGGAGAAGACTGTAGAAATTGTCCTAATCTGTGTTTGTGTCTCGCAGGGAATCCGTTACTATTTGACAACTAACAGCGCACTTTCAATCCGTTTTCCTCACAACCCCCCCCCCCCCCCCTATTAATTGTCACATGAAAAAACTTTGCTAATATGAGTAATAGGTTAACCACCAGTCGTCATACCGCTGAGCAAAATAGTGCACAGCATTAAAAACAAAAGCCAACACCGCCGACCCTCAATACCTGCAGCTTAATGAATCTAGCACAAGGGGAGTATCATCCCACTGTCCAAATGATCCTTACATGGAGCCTTTTCTGTAGCAAACGCAGCAAAAGCAGTATTATCCAACTGTAACTGCATTGATCACAACACGAAATGCATCAGGATCGATCAGACTCGCCTCAGGAGATAATTGGGATTGATCTACTTTGTGGAAATAAAAAATGTTCCGTAGGGAAAGTTAGCTGCATCTGTGCATGTTGGTTTGATCAGTCAGTCATTGTGGATCCGGTTTCTGCTGCACTTTAACAGGCGGAGGTTGTGACTGTGGGACTGGAGGGCAGGAAAAAGGTCAAGAGAGCTCTTCAGTGTCGCTCAAATGTCAGAAACGTTGGTCTGTCTGATACAGTTCAGCAGTACAGTAGAGACACAGACCGCATACCAACCCGGCCTCTCAGGACAGGAAAAGCAACACGTCCAGCCGGGACGACCCGCTGACCTTCAGGATAAATGTCAGCAGGTCAAAGCTGCCGAGGACAGCCCTGATCCTGGATCTGAACAAGTATCAGACTCATTATGGTCAGAACTTGGATGTCAAAGTCCCGTCCTCGTTGCCTCCAGAGAGCCTGGAAGCCGAGACGGGCGCATTAAGTGGTTTAGTTATAAGAAGGACGAGGAGGACCGGAGCTGTGATCGGGGTCAAACTGTTTTAGCTGAGGACAAATAAGAGCAAGTAAAACAGAAGTTTTTTGTTTTTAATGTCTTAAAACTAATGAATTTCATGCGATACCGCAGTAGACCCGGGGTCACTCTCTGTCACCATTTTCTGTTTATTCAACACTACTTTCCTCTACAGTGAGCAGTAAATTGAGATTTCTGACACTTGTGATTCACCATCATTAGCAGGTGAAGTGTCACATTAAATGACATGTGTAGGAACATGTTAGGAAAAAGGACAGCAAGTGCTTTGGACACTACATATTTTGTTTCATTGGAGAACACAGTGTAGTGTGCGAATTAAGCAAGCATGGAGCACGACAGCAGGTTGCAAATTGATTTTGGACACAGCCGGAGTCTCTGCGTCTCCTGAACCATGACATCATCAGACGGTGACGCAGCAGTGAGACAGCCTGCCTGCAGCTGAAGGGGTTGGAGGACTATAAGCTTAGGCTTTCCAAAACACGTTTATATAATACTAGATTAAAAATGATCTCCACCAAGTCTCTTGGAAAACATTATGTCAAACAGAAAAGGTCTCAACAACAACAACAGTGTTGCCAAGTCAAGTGAAAAATCTGATCCAAGACCGACTGGAAAAATACCTCAGAGCTGTTATTCAAGAGCTTATTCCGAACGTCAATGATAATCTATATTGATCTGGGATTGAAGAAGTTGTAATATTTACAGGATACAATGAGCGTAAAGGGCTCATTGTTGACGCTCACTGGAAACTTGACGCTTCAACATGCCGTGAACATCAACGACAGCGCCTACAGTCGCAGCAGGACGACTGCCGGGAGACTCGCCTTGTTTCCGGAGGCGTCCTTGCCCTTTCCCTCCTCGGCGACGTGGAAGCGGAGGTTCTCCAGCAGGATGACAGATCCGGTGGCGGGGTCAGCGCAGGCAGCTTCCACCTCCGCACCCACACAGTCCTTCAGGAAGGTGACGTCCCTGCAGAGGACCAGTGTGTCCATTATCAATCAACAATCTTCAGAGAACTTTGTAATTATATCTCACTGATAGAAGCCTCCTTGTTCAGGAGAGACTGCTCTCTGTTGTGCAAACCGAACATTTCCTACTGCCGCTTCACATTAAAGCATTCAGCTTGTGACCTACTGGGTGGCTTTTATTGTGAAAAGGCCACAGGAAATCATCAACTAACCTCCCCAACAGGGTCTTGAGCTCGGCGGCGACAGGCTCCAGGGAATATTTCTCTGGCATGGGGTTTCCGTCAGGACGGCCCAGATGGCTCATCAGCACGACGGACTTGGCCCCATTGTCCAGGCAGTGTTGGATGCTGGGAACGGCCGCCTTCACCCTGAAAATCAACGAACACAAAAGTTCAGCAAATCCCTCCTTCCACCGATTAAACATCATGAAGTTTATAAAAATGTTGATTTTCTTTTATTTGTGAAAGGATTGAACATGATTTTTTGCTGCAACCTTCAAGAGTTAATGTTTGTAATTCAAGAGGTTGATGGTTTGGTTAAGATGCTTCAGAAATGAAATGGACTTTTACCTCTGGTTGTTTGTGATCTTCTTGTCCTTCATTGGAACATTGAAGTCAACCCTGAAAGAGAAAAGGGTTCATGTTCATTTAAATAAACCCCCTGAAAATACATGTTTTACTGGGAGAAATGAGTCGTGGGGGAAATCTGCACAAAAATGATTTCACTTTTGAGAACCACCTTTTTTGAATGTTCAAGGGCATTTCTGTTTATTTCTGAGCGAGTGCATCAACTATAGGCATTAATTTAGGGACAAACAACCCGTTTTGTTGCTGCATTGCATTCTGGTACCTGTACAATTATTGGGGATCAGTACAAAGGCCCTTCCACTGGTAGCACTTTGCATTGCTCTTCTGCACACTGAGCTGGTTGCATATTCAGCCACACAGCGATGCACGCCGGCAGCTCCAGTTACACAACCTCGTCCCTCCTCTCTCTGTCTGTCGAAGCACTGACACACACACACACTTTGTTCAGACTGCCATAATAACAGCAATCCTAAACCCCAACACTCAGCAATCCAGCGGCTCAACGGCTCCGTACAAACGCTCCATCTAACAGCTGCACTGGTTTTCCGCTCTTATATCGATCCATCTGTTGCTCTGCATTGAAGGATTTGCGCCAAACCCACACTGAACTCAGACATTTGTCAGACGCAGAAATAAACTCTTTGAATGAGTTAAACCAGGACTGCAGTTGTTCATAGCACAGGTACGCTAACTGCAAAATAGCCACAGCTATTGGCTATGATCTCTTCTTCATTTACTAAGATTAACTCAACCAATAAGATTACTTCTGCTGACGTGCTGAAGAAACCGTGCACTGTAATGATGCTACAGTGAGCTGAAGAAAGTGTGTGCATGTGCAATGCATCTCCAGGAAGTCAGTTCCTGGCTGTGGCTGGATTTGGCTGCTGAACAGACTTCTGTCAGGCACTGTGGCAACGTCCCGCCTTCCCTCTTTTTAAATTCTGAACCAGCAGCTCACACAACACCTCCACTGCACTCTGCCTACAGCTAGAAGTTCACAAAACACATACACAGCATGCTGTGACAGGCCCTGTGTGTGATGTGAGGCAACTTATTGTCTCTACACAGAGACAAACTCAACATCCAGTGAATTTGACCTTTTAAAAACACTGCGCAGTGTGCGCTGGGTCTGCTGCTGTCGGTGAACCTTGTCCTATGCTGCCTGCCGTTGCATCACCAAGCTGAGCAAACCAAAATGGCCCTCTGACATTTCCTCAGAGGGTGTCAGTTTCAAGCGCACGCCCATCGTCTATGGCCATTGCAGTCTGTAGAAATATCCAGCAAGTAAAGGGAAAAAGTTACTTTACTGTAAAAAAGAATTACAGATACGTTTAGAGGGCACCTTTATATTAAATTTTAGATACTTCAAGTGTTTTTCAACCAGGCTGTAGCACATCCTTCCAGCTGAAGAGATTGTACTAGAACTAGATAGGAAGAAATTAAAACGTGTTTGTGTGTGTGTGTGTGTGTGTGTGTGTGCTGCATTGCCTTTGAGCACTCAGCTTGTCATGTCGTAAACACTACATTAATCAAATACTTTTAAATGTTAAAGTAGTTCACGATGTAAGAATGCTAAAGATGTGATGATTACAACTAGTGCTGAAATTAGTAGTCAGTTAATCAATGAGTTGATTGAGAGATACATTTTCTGCAACCATTATAATAATTGATTAATCACAGGTCATTTTTTCAAGCTGCAGCTTTTCCAATGTGAGATTTGCTGCTTTTTTCGGTTTTATAAAATGATAAACTGAATATGTTTGGGGATTGGACTGCTGGTCTGACACAACAAGCTATAAGAAGATGTCAAATTGGACAGAAGTTCATCAATATTTTCTGACATTTCACAGACTAAAAATGATTAATAGTGCAAAGAACTGATTAAATATTTGCCATTTCTTGACACTTATCTTTCTGCTCGGGCAATTTGAAGACATCACTTGGGGCTCCGATAGATTGAGCAAGTATCATTACTTTAAAAGGTTTAGGTAGAGTAAGATTACATAATTGACATTAATAAATACTTTATCATCATCAATGCATTGTGTCGCAAATGTATACAATTGTATAACATCACACGATGGATTGCTGCAGGGATGTTGATGAGAGATGAGATCTGTTGCTTCCATGCAGCATCTCCTCACGGGCACGTAACGTTGATGGCAAACGTGACAACCACCAAGTTCACTTCCTGTCCTCTGCCCAACAGGATGAACGGACTCACACACACACACACACACACACACACACACACACACACACACCGTTAACCATCACGTTTGTGTCAACATTGTGGACGTACCACGCAGTTTGTCACCACAGGAAGAAGAATTGTTAGGTTTCGCAGACCAGAACATCTCTAAAACGTCAATTAGCGAGCTAATGTCAAACAATTCCATTTGCCGATTAGCCACGTTAGCTAGGCGACAAACGCTCACCTCATAATGACCCGCTTCCCCTTGACGTCCACCTTGTCCAGGGTGAGTTTGTTAGACAGAGACATGTTGGTTGTTTTGCTGGGTATTTCCTGCACCTTCCTTGCCGGGTCTCCTCCGCTTCCTTCGACTGGTTAGCTACCGAATGACAGCCGTGACCTTAAAGCAGCGCGGAGGGACAGCGGAGGGGGCGGGGCAGAGCACAAACCCCGCTGCTGATTGGCTACAGCGGGAGGAACGCGTTGCATTCTATTGGATCCAGCTGCTGTCTGTTATCTGACGTAAGGGCTGCGCTTACACTCATAGAATCTGGGGTTACAATACATAACCAACGTCCTCTACTGATGACTTGGGCTCAACAACACTAATAAACTCACTATCTTTACTCAAGCACTGTACTAAAACACAACTTTGAGGCACTTGTACTTGACTATTTCTACTTTTTGCTACTTCTACTCCACTGATCTTTTCTAACTACTGCCCTCTAGTAGCCGCTAAACAATAATAACATTTTCCCTCTGAACTCTTAAATCAGTCATACATCAATAACATGAATATAAGTCTTGTCTATTGTTTCACCTTTATTGTCCATGTTCTTAGCTGTCATATCTATTCCAGTGAGTATATTGAGCAATAAAAAAGTAAAATGTCTTGTTCGTGTAAACATACTTGGCCAATAAAGCTGATTTATAATTCATTTCTAATTGATAACTTTAGTTATTAGTTACTCTCTAAATTCAGAATACCAAACATTTTAATATTTCTACCTATGACAAATGGGAAAGATAGAAAGGGGGTAGAATATAGAGAATCTTGCATTTTGTTTGGCATTTTTAAGCTTCTTCCTTCAAAAGAAGGTGAATGTGCTTCAACCATCTAACCAAGGTGGATTTTGTTTTTAAGAGAATTGTGTACTAACAAAAGGGTATAAAAAAGTTATCAATCACCCAATCAAGGATAGGAAATAACCTTGCTGTGAGGGAGTTGTTTGTGAAAATGAGCACATTTAAAGTCTCTCAAACTGAATGTTGTGTTTCTTGAGGGACAGTTATGACAAATAATGGCAGCTGTGTTATGCAGACAATTAACACAGCTTAAAATAAGAAACAATAAGATTCAGTAGAATCACACTTAATTTATTTGGACAAAGTAACATATTGGAATAAAGAGGCATTTATTATCTGAACACGCAGATATTTATTATTCATCTGTACAACCAGAAGGGCCATTAGGTGAGATGCAGTGTCAGTCATGGCGGCTCTTCACTCCTCTGCCTCTCTCCACTCTTTGGGCATGACCTTTCCAACTGGTGATGTATTCCAGGTGATGCCAGTCTGAGTCACGACCTGCACAAAGACAGGAAATACGTTTTTCCAAGAGCAATGCTACACTTTTTGAACATTCTGTGATTGATGTGTTGGTGCTACACAATTAATAACAAAAATATAAAAATCACACCCACTCGGGTCACACAATATCTTTGTCAAGGTCAGACAAAGTCCACAGTGCCGTTTAACCATCTGGCCTCAGTATATTAAGATATGACAGCATTTTGTATGTTTTATGAACTTTCTTTGATTATAACTTAACCACACTGGGTCCAAAGACAAATTATTTTCAGGTAGGGTCACTGGTGGGGGAGTTTGTGGCCGATAAAGCATGGCATGTTTCAAGATCATCCTCCTTGTGTAGCATTAATTTTGTCCTGGCTTGAAAATATGGTATTTTAACCTGCACTTGTGGTGCTCGATGTACCACACTTTGTGAGCAAGCCGTGTGTTCAGGTTATACTCAAATGAATGTGATGTGGCCCAACTGGGCAGCACTACTTACGTATGTCCACACAGACGTGCAGAAGACTGCTCCACTGATCATCACACCGGTGCCATACTTGGCGTGGAAGTCCTGGGGGGCGGTGGATCCATGTCTCACCTGCCGTACGGCCGGACCTGGATGACAACAAAACCGTCTTTATGGTAATGTCTGGCATTTATGTACTGTAGTATTACTAACTTTTGTTCTTTATAACTTTGCAGTTCCGTAATTTAGTAATACTAGTAATGAAAATTGCCATTTTATATATATATATATATATATATATATATAACACACACACACACACAAGTTACAAAATGTGTCATAATGTGGGCACAGGGTTGCATTGTATGACTTTTTTGAGCTAATGTCCTTTCAGTGTTACTGATCATATTAGACCCTTTCTTGAACTTGTGAATGGTGACACTCAAGTGTTGTCTGAAAACACTACATGGTCCAAATCCTTTCAAAATGGTTTCTGAAATAGTTAGCCAGAAGAAAACACTGCCCTTATGTGCCCTTCCTCTATCAGACAGTTTAATTCTGGACATAATCTCAACAGATTGATGTTGCCTATTATTTTTAAATACTAATGCACATTTATTTCCATAACTACCCGAAAAGGAAATACACATTACAAATGAGTTAGCTCATCGTTATCCTAAATTACGCAGGTGAGTGTGTCGGACAATGACACATAGATAAATAAAAACATTAAAAGGGCTACTTCGAGTAAGAGTTTAACTGCAAACTCGAAAAACAAACTAGTTTAACCTAATTCAAAGTAATTACACAAATAGTGTTTTAAGACATCATAACGAGTCTTGCTTGAGTTGCTAATGTTAGCTGGTTAGCGTTGGGCTGTTAGCACGCTGATCGCGGTCACCTACCAAAGGCCGGTCAAAATTATAGTCGGCTGATATTAAACTGATGCTTGGCCTAAATGCATGCATACATACAACATACATGTATATAAATAACCACTTTCCTTACCGGTGATGTTGGAAAAAGCTTTAGCAAACCGGTACATGTCGTCTAGCCTGGGTGCCTTCAGTTACCCTTGAAGAACGGAAGAGTAATATGGCCGCCGCACGTAGACAACAGCGGATATTACGATTTCCAGTGTACGCATGCGCCTACCTAAACTACACGTTAAATGTGTGATAATTGAATTGAAATACACACTGTCGGACGTTAGTAAAATGAAACAAATACACAAATCAGTTTCTAATTTTCTTCTAAATACAACAATCTGGATATGTCCTGGATTACTTTGTGTTGTAAATAGAAGTCCAGCTGACAGCTATCAACGTAACAGTGTCAGGATGGCCGAGTGGTCTAAGGCGCCAGACTCAAGGATAAGCTCCTTCCGTAGAGACGGGACTTCTGGTCTCCGAATGGAGGCGTGGGTTCGAATCCCACTTCTGACACATACCTTTTGTTGATCATTTACGGTGCAAAACGTAGTTGTCAGAGGTCATCCAAATATTACTTCACGGGTTAAGTGCACAGGATGTTCCTACTACTTTAAACGGACATTGTAGTAAGTAGTAATTACATTTTTTAAAAATCCAAATAGTGCATAGAAGGGGTTTACAGTTTACAACTGTATCTAACTTATCAGGGTGTTTAAGAATTTCCCCAAAACAGATAATTATAATTTTATAGATATAGAATAATTAACTCCTGTAAATAATGTGAACAATTTATAACAATTTTAAATCTTATTCTCAGGAGAATCGGGGCTCATTCACAAAAATGTTTTGTTTCTTTTGTCTGCATTTACACCAAATGCAATGCTTTAAAATCAACAGGGTGGCAAGAAGTAGTGGAAAGCGATGAAGGAAGTTTTTCATACAAAAGGCGCATTAAGTTGAATGTAGTTCACCGTTGATATTTAGGTATTAGTGTGATTTTAGCATAGAGTACTAGTCTTGAAGAAAAAGGTGGTTTAGTTTCTTTGGTACTAAATACACTGCAAGTCAGTCCCATCAAGCCATAATATTGTATGTTAATTCAGTATGTGCATCAGGTAATGTTGATGAAGGTTTTCTCTCTTTACATTGTCAATAAAAATCTTACAAAAAGGTATTGAAATAAACAGTCTTCATTTTTGTAGATTTCTTTATTAAATCAAAATATCATTGTCAGGATTATAACAGCATGATAGTATTAAGACATTTAGTTGATATATGTACATGAATACCAAAAATATTCCCTCATTAAATCTGTTTTTATGGAAAGTGGCTGATCCCTCCAGTTTTTACAGGGATGATGGTGGCAAAGAAACATACTGTTAACAGATGATTTAAAACAGCATACTTTTCTGCACATACTTCTTCAATATAAAGTTAGGATTAATAAGTAGTATATTAAGTATAAGTATATTTTCTTGCAAACAAACTTTCTGCAGGATATCAAGGACACATTTGTGGACAAAATGTTCCTGATCTATTATTTGCAGCCTGGGAACTCAGACTGTTTCTGAGTTCTGCTAAAACATGTTGTGATTAGAAAGTTTTTAACCATTACCTAGCTTTCATTTCAGTCTTCAGCTGAGTTTGGATAAAAGGCCTTCAGATCCAGGCAGAACTAGTGTTTAATCATTAGTTTCCTGTTGATTCGTCCAAAACAAAAACAGCAAACTGTGGTCCGTGTAGCTATCACAACATGGCAGGAGGCTAACAAGCTTGCACTAAACACAGCGTGAACTACACACAAGCTGTTTAATCCTCATTAAGAAATATGTTTAATTGCAAAAACACGACTTTCAGAGCATCAGAGGCCTCACTGAGGTGCTTTACAATAAAGCTGTGATTCTTTTCCATCATGGATTTAGTGTCAAATCAATTGTAAACAAACCGTTAGCTAAATGAGGAATAAATGAAACTGTTCTCTGCACCATGTAATGAACTACAGCTGTGAACACTAACAACACTACTGCAAGTGAATGAAGGCTTCACATTTAATAATTTCCTTCATTTCGGTTTTTGAAAAGAATTATTTCACATTCCAGCTTTTATCCGAAAGAAAAGCAGCAAATCTTTATATCTGAGAAGCTGAAACCAGAGAATGGTTTATATTTCTGTCTGATAAGTGACTTAAAGGGGTCATTGATTATAAAATTGTCACTTGACTTTTAATGATATCACTGCAGTACAGCAGACCACTGAGGTTGAGGCGACCTCTGTTGGACGCAACAACCTGGATTGTCATCGAGAGCTTTACAATGTCAAGTTAACTTAGTAGAAATCTGTGAGGATCTGTGATGGGTGGGAAAGTTACAAACATGTGTATGCCATCGTCCTCTTGTAGTTAAGGAGCAGATAAAACACAGTCTGGGCCAGTTCACATCTTATAGAAGAGTAATCAAAGGCTTGGAGCAAGAACGGATGCCACTGGTAGATGTGGTTGGTACAGCCTATCAAGAAAAGGTGCTTCAGGGAAATGTGTTTATGTGAGGACATCTTTAACGTCTAAAAATCTCTCTCATATATATATCTATATATCTATATATATATATATATATATATATATATATACACTACCGTTCAAAAGTTTGGGGTCACATTGAAATGTCCTTATTTTTGAAGGAAAAGCACTGTACTTTTCAATGAAGATGACTTTAAA
>JAVQJL010028233.1:0-17972 GCA_036024295.1 Nannoperca obscura
TGTGTGTGTGTGTGTGTGTGTGTGTGTGTGTGTGTGTGTGTGTGTGTGTGTGTGTGTGTGTGTGTGTGTGTGTGTGTGTGTGTGTGTGTGTGTTTTTACATGTCTGTGTGAAACTCTACCAGGATAAATAGCACGGTCACATCTGCGGTCTCATCTGCCTCTCTTATTGTTTCTCACCCTGCTCTTTCTCTTTCTCTTTTTTTTCTACCTCCACTCCCTCAACTTGAATCCCTCTGTTTTATCATTGGCTTCCATCATGTTTTCTTCTCTTATCTCTAAGTTTGTTCCTCCTCTCATTCTCTCGCTACCTCTCTCCTGCCCCTACAACTGAGATTTACTTACAGATTTTCTCCATGAACAAGTAGGGAAAGTTTTGGAAACTTGCTTATTAGCTTTCTTTCCAGGAGTGATATGAGAAGTGATATCATGTCCGTGTTACTTACCAAGCAGGAGTCAGGACGTGGTTAGCCTGACAGAGCATAAACACTGGAAGTAACGGGAAATGGCTAGTTTAAAAGTACGCCTACCAACACCTCTATAGCTCACTAAACCACACACTGTAACCACAAACAGAAATGAAACTACAGTAATGTGTGGATTAAGTGGAAGTTAAGTGTTGGAACAATTTCTATGGCGAACAAGCGGAAGTTGGACACCAAAACCAAAAGATGTACTGACTGACTATTTTTGGGAACCAAATAATTGGAACCAAAAAATGCGGCAGCCGGAGATGCTGCTCGGAGAGAATTCCAAATCGTGTGAATGTTCAGGTTAAACCAATGAGAAATGTGTTAATTAGTCCTGACTCCGGCTCAGCACGTTACACACAGACATGAGATTGACATAAGAAGGCAAAAAAGCACTTTCTTTCCAAAATGTTGAACTATTCCTTTAACTCTCCCCTGTTTCTCCACACTCTCTCTCTCCCCTCTGTGTTTGGAGATACAAGCAATCTGATTGGCCGGCCTGGCAGGAATAAAGCTGTGAAGCTGGGCTCGGAGAAGGGGTCGCCGTGTTTTATGAGCCATTAAAGTTTTATTCATCCCTGCACCGAGGCAGCCTCCGACCACGGGGTCACCATGCTTTAAATAAACTCTCATCATTCCTCTACCCCCTCCTCCCCAATATCTGCCTCCCCACCACCAAACCCCTCCACCCACAGACTTAATGGACTGTTTATTGTTTGATGTTCAAGTCCGACTTCATCATTTTTTCCCCTCTCTCGCTCTCTCTCTGTTTTTCGCCCTCCATTTGTGTTCAGTGGTGTTGGGGGTTTGAGTGATGTGGTTTGTCCGCATGTTTGTAGTATGTGTTGATTCATTTTGTGTGTGTGTGTGTGTGTGTGTGTGTCCAAAAACAATTATTTTATTTTTTTTAATGAAATAAAACATGTGACCTACTCTAAAGAAGAAAGCCTTCAGTTGGGCTTGGGGCTGAATTGGGTGGGAAAGTTAGAAAAAATGACAATAGCACAGTGTGAAAAATGCAGTCCTCTCATTCATTTCAATGAGAGAAAATAATAATCTTGGCTCAACTTTCTACACAACGCAATGCAACATCATCAGGCAAGGTGTCAAATATGTGCAGGCACACATTGGTGGTAGACCTCTTCTGTAACGTGAACACTGTATTTCCACTGTTTACCTTGCGATCATTGAAATGATTGTCACTGGGATAACTTTCCACACTCGTAAAATCTGGCCTCACAGGGTTATAAACTGCTGTGAAGTGCTTTGGCGTTTGATAAACCTTCTAACTTGTGGATCTATTAATCAAAGTAAACCTCCTGGATCATACCTGAAGCAACACGCCCGGCCAATTCAGCCCCTTTTGTTGTCTAAACACACATCTTTCAGCCAGAACGTCCACTGATGCATTGTTGGTTCTGGTCCTTTCACGGGATTTGTTAACAAAAAACTAATCCTTATACTTCAAAGATGCAGCAGTTCATCACCCTGGAGCTTGTGAAGCTCTTTGGCCGAGGGGGACAGAGTGATGGAACACAACTTTGGGAGTACGAGAGAGCGAGTTTACAGAGTTCCCTTGCATGTTGTATTACAGCTGACCCTATCCTCAACTTTGACCCCTGACCCCACCAGAGATCTGTCATGAGAGGGAGCTGCTTAACACAAAATGGAGCCTGGTTCAAGAGTCAGAAAGGGAGAGAGAGACATACACAAGGTGGGGGAGAGAGAGAGCTCCACTGCACACAGAGGACTCATTTATCCTCTCTCTCTCTTGACTGCAGTTTTTTTTCTTCCTCTCCTTTGCTTTCTCTTTTGTTTTCCCTGCACAGAAACTGCTGCCCTTTCTTCCTATACGTCCCCTCTCTTTCTCTCTGTCTGTCTTTCCTTCCTCCCCCCCATCTTCTCACCCTCTCCGGGTTGCTTTTTTGGACAACAGCATGCCACCACCACGACCACCACAGGTACGGCTTCGTGGCAGCGAGGACCAGCAGGATTCTGGGAGGGAGTTTGTGAGACGAGGCTTTAATGAGAGCGAGGCCTCGTCAGGCGGCGAGAAATGTATGCAAATGATATGCACACACCAAAAGCAGCCTGGGTAGGCGAGGCGAGCGCTGGCCGAGCTCCCGCTGAGCTCTGAGGAAGATGAGCGGCTCAGGTCAGAAGAATGACAACAAAACACCTCCTCCTCTTTTTATTCTTTCTTTTTCTTCATCCTGCATCTAGGAGGGCAGAGAAAGATGGAAACTGAGCTGAGAGATGAGTTTGTGGTGTTGCTACATAATGTTGATGTGTTTTACTTTCTGGACTGCTGTTGCTAGGTAGTTTTTTTTTTTTCTTCTCCTGTTATTCATCTTTGTAAGCACACTGACGTGTGGGGGGAAATTATCTGGAGATAACACATCTGTGTTTTACATCCAGACTTTCCAGACTTTTAATTGTCATAAATTGTTATTGTAAAATAAAAATACATATTGAGCTCGGCAGAGAACTCGCTGTGCCCTCTGAATGTGCTAATGGAGGTCATTTTTGTTAATAGTCATTTAACAGTAACTTCTTTTGACACTTGTAATTAAAACATTTAAACATTTAAACTCACAACACGGCTATTTAATCATCAGGTCAGTTTATGTAAGTCAAATTGCGTGTTTTAAATTCTGTAATAAAATGTATTTACCTACAATTATAAAAGAAAGTGTGATTGGAGGTTATTTACACATTTAATGCTAAATTAGCCTTTTTTTGTATTTTCTTGCTTGGAATATTGTCCTGTACATACCTATTTTTTATGCATATGAAATGCTTCTCAATTTATCTTTCCTTGCGTTATTTCTTAGTTTAATAAATGAAATGCACTAATTTATTTTTCACAAGTGTTTTTAAGTTATCTAAATGAGAATACATTTCAACTTAAATTATTTAATCATACCATTTATACTTACTTTATTATTGTTTAATTAGTTTGGATTTCGTTAACATGCTTGCTGTTTTTTAATATAGATTTTGTACTAACATATGCTTTAAAACAGGAGGTGATAAAAATAAATATTACTCGTGTTTCACACCTTTTTAAAAAGACAATTTGTCTAAAATGATCTACTTGTTGCTACTCTGTAATAATTGAACATGTATTTTAAACAACACGCAGCATCCACGTTTTCTCCGCAGCTCCTTCCTCCTCTCCTCCTCTCCTCCTCTCCTCTCCTCCCGCGTCCTCTCTGCTCGGAGCATCGCTGCTGCAGGAATTATGCACCGTTAACTGGCCTGTCTGATCTGACTGCCGCTGCACGCGCGCACACACACAAAGAAGGGGGAAAGAAAGAAAGCAAATAAAGGCGAGACGTCCGCGTGACAATTTCGATGGCGTTAACTAGCGATCGTTAAGCGCCACCGTCCAGCCGCGTCAGGAACGGAAACCTCTGCTTTTTTTTTTGTGTCCACCGTCGCCTTCGGGTGGGAATAAACAAGAGGAAACGGGAGAAGCAGAAAGAAAGAAAAAAAAACATCCATTGAGTCTTGGGAAGAAAATGAGAGTGGCACCTGATGATGTCGACTTTGACACGTGTTAATTGCTGCTCAGCTCTCCTCATTAGGGAGTCTCAAATTATTTTAGCGCTCCAGGCCACGACGCCTTGTTTGCTTTGCTGAGGAGAGGAAGCAATCTGGACCAAACTTCAAATGGTAAGGCACAACGCGTTAGGGCACGAGAATCTGGCGTAAATGATTAGAGTAAATAAATGCGTGGAAATATTAACGAAGCAAGATTTCAAATATATAGCAATTAATAAAAATGTTGGAACAAAAAATTTTACATGTATTTGTTTATTGTTATAGCTGTACGTGATGCAGGGAAATGTTGCAACGCATTTCTCTTAATTCACATCAGTTCTGTTTTAAGTTTAGTTTTATTAGTAATAAATTAATCTAAGTTCCCAATTAGGATTTTTGTTCCTGCCAATATTCAAGACAGGAAGATATTTATTTGATGGTGTTTATTTGGGTGTCATCTTCTTTTCTCTCTCATAATCAAAGATTTACAGTGAAGTATTGCCTTCTATTGCTAAATCAATAACCTGCTCAAAATCAATAACGTTCTCGGATAAAATGGTCTCATCAATAGCCTGACAAACCTGCTTCACTCGCACCCAATCAAATATGTTCACACACTAAAATCGGTTTCCTTATGTGATTATATTCAAATATGTGTCTGCAGCACTCGGTGTCAATCTGCTCCTGCATCCTCACCCTTTACACACACACACACACACACACAGATTCAGTCCAGTCTGGGAGCACCGGCCCTCATCCTCTCTGCTAGATTACTTGTTACCTGTTGGCATGTATTTATATGGCCTTGCATGGTGAATTATAAAGCCTTTGTTATTGCCCTGGCTTGGGGTGGGCCACTTGTTTATGACACCAGTAATGGTGGTAATTGTTACTGTTGAGATTACCTGTCAAGAGGACCCGGGCGGCGGGCTCAGAGAAGGCGTCCCTCTCTTGACAAGGGGTGACAGGGGGACGGGAAAGAGGACAAGAGGGGGTAGAGAGATTGGGGATTGGAGGGTTGGTCGGGGGGGAGGCTGGGACGCCCTGATGACTTCTCCGCTGATAATCAGCCGCCGCGGCCTGTGGGATAATTCAGCTGTCAATGCCACCTAGCAGGGCCCAGCATCAGCCAGCCGACCCCAGCTGGCGTCATTCATTTGGGCCGAAGAAGGGGATGGAGGCGAGAGGAGGGGTGAATGGATGCAGAAGGAGGCCGAGGAGTAGAGACAGTGTCTCCACCCAATGCCTGAGCTGGCCTTCAAATGCAGTCAATGAAAGCCATCGTGAAACATTTTGCAGTTTAGAGGAGAAATATCTTTCAACATGTCGGTCCACATCCAGTTTCTCTACAAATTTCTCTACGAATTTCAACATTACACAAAGGAAATCATGAGGAGATTTTAATAAGCCTAAAAGGCACTGACTTTTCCTGCTTTCATTTAATCAGTTTAAACATGTGAAGATGCTGATATCAGACACTTTGGTAGGTTTTTCAGAGCAACAGTGTATCTGTATCTTCAGCCACTTAAATAAAGCATTTTTATTATCACATCATGAGATGTCGTGTGGTAATAATTTGAATTCCACGATCAATAATTCAATATCAATGAAGGGTTATTTATTGAATTAATTTGCAGACTGGGTCCTCACCATGCTGGGCCCTGATTGGCTAACATTATATCCAACGATCTAAACGTCGAGTGAAGGATTTCTGCAAACTGGACCAACTAGAAGGATTGCAGTAATTCTTGCATCTAAACATGACTTGACATTGTAATAGAGGGGATTTTTGAAAATGCAATTACTTTGAATTGATCCACTCAAACACATTCAGAGTTTAATAATGGAAAGATGAATTGCATTTCATATTTCATGTACATATATTTAGGAAAATTTCAATACCTATTTGTGGTTATTTAAGATCCCACCTAATTCCCTCTGTATAAGCAATCTCGTTGTCTTCCCGGACACGTGTGCATCATAAAGAGGGCAGCAGCAGCTAAAATGGCAGGCAAATCACTTTTCGAATGGTTTTGGAGAAGCTATCAGTGTCATCCCTGAATGGCTGTCTTTATCAATGATTCTGCCTGATATGGAGGGAGGGGGTGGGTGGGTGTGGAGGGTTGGGGGTTCCCTATCTGTCGCTGGAATCTTTCACAGTTTAAGGGCTGGGAGCTGCTAAGAAACTGTCAAAGATGTGGACAGCTAAAGTCCCCGGGTGGCGAACGCCGAGCTGCTCTCTATCTGTATTCCACTGTGGCAACACGCAGGGTTGTAACACCGCGCCACTGCTATTCCAGTGGGATAATGTCACTGAGGAAATAGTGCCAGGAAATTGTCTGCACTGGACTTTTTTCTTTCATTTTCTTCACTATGTGGGATCTGTTGTGCAGCGTTGGGGGGATTTCTTGGTCCCTGTTGTTTTTAATTTAGCATTAAAAAAAATATACTTATATATATAAATAGTTTTTGCCACCTTTCAAAATCTAATGAAATGACTGAAGAGTGTGTGGGGGCTGAAACACTGCTGCAGTGTGAAAGCCATATTGCACTGTTCCTACTTCAGCTACACAACCACTGTCCACGCTGTTTTATATCTCTAGTTATACAATTTAATAAATTATACATTCTAGTATTTTCTAACAGCTCACAGAGTGTGAATATTAACACATTTTGGGTGTTTTCACTGTAGAATTATAAAACATAAGGTTTCAGCTTTATGCTACTGGAATATAACGTTATTATGTAGTCCGGTGGGTAATTCTAATGAAGGTTATTATTTAAAAAAAACAGACATTTGTGGTCATTTAAGTGAACATTTGTCAACACATACAATATTTCATCCAAATGGAACGTGGTATTATTTCCTCCTCCCCCATAATTCTGATGATGTTTGACTTGCTTTCCCTCCAGCACTTTGCAACTTTAAAGCACACAGAGGATCCCGTGTTACACGGCAAGGCAGTTTTGCTTTTTGTGTCAGAGTGGAAAATAAACACGACGAGACGCTCACATGACAGAGGGATTCTTTTCAGTGGATTTAGAAGAACCTGTTTCACAGTTTCAGTAACGCTCAAGAAGCATTTTCTTTTTGTTGTAAATTTGTGACTCAATAAATCTGCTTACCACTTGAACGTAATTCCCTTTGTTTTTAACCACACCTGTTTATTTCTCGTTGTCACAGGCCATGAATCAAAAACAATTGCTTCATAACTTCATTTTGTGTCTTCACTGTTTTATTGCCATGGCTTAATCCTTTGGCTGGTTGACAAAATGGAACATCATCATCATCATCATCATCATCATCACCATCACAACTTTAGCAAGAAATTTATATTAAGACAATCTCTCCTCGATATTAAAATAAAGCACAATCTCATTTCTTATTCAAATGATAGCATTAGGCGCGCATGCATTTATCACCCGATACAGGAGTGAGGTTATAAACAATGCCATTCATTATCTGGCCCAGATGCAGCGGTTGTTGATTAAAGGGCTTTGAATATAACAGCCACACACACTTACACACACACACACACACACACACACACACACAAACATACACACAGATGGGTGGACATTAGGAAAAGGAGAGAGCCCATCTGAATAGGCTGGAGGGACATTAACGGCAACAATGATTGATATTTGCCGCACAGGCTTTTTAATGGTATTGTTATTCCTCAGAGTTATACCCCGTCCTCCCTACGTCTCGTCTCGCAGATAAATGGAGGTGTAATAATGAATAGAAATTATCCTGATTATTTTGGCGGAGGTGGCGGGAGAGCGAGTGAGGGGGTGATTCATAATCTAACATGGAGGTTAAAGCTTAGTCAACAGTGTCTTGTGGATTTCCTTTAATGTTTGGCGATTTCCTTTGCAGGATAAATATATCTAGGGTACGGCTTTAAAAATGCTGCTTATATATTTTTTTTTAATCAACAATTAATTTGATTGCTGAATATTAAAGAGCCAAATTCATCCTCCTAATAAAATTCTGTATTTAAATGTAGGTAGCCTCAAAGATATTGAATAATAAGATTATTAATCATTCTGACGTAAAGACTGTATTTGTGTTAAAAATCAGGCAACCAGAGACCATCGCCATCATATAGTGCAGAGTTAACAACATTTGGATTTTCGCCCCTATACTTACATAAACTTGATGAACTTCAGCTTCAAAATGTTAAAATATACATAAGGAAGGTATTAGATGATCAAATGATTTTTCTGCATTTGGTATAATTATGTCAGATTATCGAATGGTGGAATTCTGATTTAGAAGTAAGTCTTCACGTGTCCTTGTTGTAGAGAACCAACACAACCATAACTAGACTTGTATGTTCTCCTGTCTCGCTCTGCCTCACAGTGAGAAACTGAAATATTAAATAGTGGTGTTTTCTTGAGAGCCTTCACTGCTGCCGAGTGTTGATCATGTGAACAGCTGAGGTGGACATCGCCAAAACACATTATTTGATGTGAGAAGCCAGCTTGTCCAAAGCAGTTGTGTTTATTACACACTCCTCTGGCACCTGCTGCAGTGAGCTGGCCTGCCAGGACACACACACACACACACACACACTTCCAAAATCTCTTCTTCATTTAGCCACTTTCCACCCAAATGATGGCCATTATCACTTTTCAATTACATTTGCAGGACTCAGCTGCTGTTTCAGGGCTGTGCTTTACTGTATTCTGAAACCTGAAAATATGCGACTAAGCACTGTGAACCCAACATTATTTAATTCAAACTCACATTATTCAAATATGCACCAGATTTATTTAAAATGCATTTTTTTGTAGTACGATTTTATTTGCGTTTCTAACAAACCATTTCCCAGTCATTAATGGGATGTTTTACAGCTTTTAATGCAAATGATTCATGCAAAAATGCCCCACAGCCTTCATATCATCCTGTGGTGCATCTCTTGTATGTAGTATATTGGAGATTAAACACCATAAAATGTGAGGGTTTTGGCTCTGAGTGGACATTTATTTAACCGTTGTCTTGTTTCTTGTTGCCTGTGGTTTTCTGCTGTTGTTCCTTTTTTTTCCCTCTCTGTCATTCACTGTTGTCTCTCTTGCTCACATCACTGGAAACAGACATTTTTCTCTTGAAGGAATAATTATATCGACTTGGTTCTAGCCTCACGTTATAGTCACATAAAGAACATGACAGTATCTCTTATTATTGTGCATACTTTGTTACTCCAGCTTCCGCTCTCCCATGCCAGTATTCCTCAGGTCGTCACGTTTCTTATTTGGAGACTTGGGAAAACAAAGCAGCATATTTCTTTCAGTGTTTTTGAACTGGTTGCTACTAAATCCTGTCTACTAAATATAGTCTTTTGAGTTGTATTTACTTGAATCAGGGCAAAGACAGCTCCCCATTAAACCTCTACTCTGCTAGAAAAAGAAAAGATCCAGACCAACAAGCCCTCACTTGTCTTCCTCATGTCTCATTTTTTTCTTTTACATCCTTGTATTCTCCTTTTTCCCCTCTGCTGTTCTTCCTCTCTCTCCTCCTCCTCTTCTTCACCACACCAACATGTTGTGCATCATCCATTTCCACCATCCCTCCTTCCTTTTTTCCCTTTGCTCTCCTAGGGTGTAATGGTGTGATGCCTCCCTCCAACGTCTCCCCCACCCCGCCACCCTTCCACTCTCTCAGTAATCAGGGCCAGATGGAGGCAGAGATGGAGTGATGGAGGGAGGGAGGATTGGGTTTGGTCCTAGCAGTGTCTTAGAACATGGGGAGCTGTCAGCCCTGCAGGGAGAGAGGAATTCTCCAGCAATAAAATAGGGATTTATCACCACTCTACCACAGAGAGAGAGGAGAGAGATGGAGGGAGAGGGTGTGAGGTAGAAAAAAGAACGAAGAGATCAAGAAAGTCAGATAGAGAAGGGTGACGTGGGAGAGAAGAGAATACAGAGGGGCAGAAAGAGAAAACCAGAGAGGGGGGAAAAGCTGATAGAAGACTTTTCATCATCATAAAGCTTCAGACAGATGAGGAAGGTTGAAGGAGGGTACAGGCAGGAGGATGGACTGAGTTTGCCGCTGAAAAAGGGCCTGGAAGGAGGACAAAGACAAAAGACAAAAGGAGAACAGAAATTGAGAGAGACAGTTGTGATGTGACACCCGCGGCTCATCTGCTCACAGCCGCCTGTCAGTTCCTCTCTTGCCATCTGTAGCATGCAGGAAAGCCGAGCGTCTGTCCAGAAAGTAATGCCCAGTTGCGTTCAGAGGACGGGGTGTTGAGCAAAAAGACTCGACCTCCCCTACTGGGCCAAATGAACCTGCTAAAGTAACCGCTCTCCACAATCGGCTGTGTAATTGAAACCAGAATGTGCAGGATTTGATAAATTGCTTGACCCTGCAGGAATGTTAAGGTCGTAATTTTTTAGTGCATTTCGGCCGTGCTGAGGTGTGCAGAGGTGTATGTTAAGAGCATGTCCTTTGGTGCGTATGTGCGTCTGACAGTCACAGAGAAAGTCTGTGTGTGTATTTATTATTTCAAAAAACACAATGGTCTCCCAGAGTTGTGTCGAGGTGGCAAAACACAAACGCTAATACATGTACAATCTGCCACACACTTGTGGACAGAGTGTGCACACGCACGTCGGCATTCGAGCACTCCCATCTACAAATTATACTGCACATTCCCACTCGATGACCAGATAGACTATAAATTGTGCTTCTCCTCCACATCTTCAGTGGTTTAAACATCAAAGGAGTAAATTAAGACAAAAGCAGAGCTGCTTAGTGAAGCACTGAATAAAGGAGCACACACATACCTGACATTGCTAAAATACTCCAGCTAAGATAAAACATATACTCTCTTTATAATTTACTATCACTTTCAAATGTGAAGCCACTAGAGATGCCTTCAAATCTCACAGGACAGGAGAACACTTACTGTCCAACACTGTATACACATACATCACTCTCAACATGAATAATTCATTTATACAACATGTTAATTCATCTTAATTATATCTCCAGTATCTACTGCATGCAATCAATGCTTTGTTTTTAAGAATGTTCCATGATTTGTTAGAAATATTCAATTCTTAAATAGTAAAACTATGAACTCCCATCTGTTCTGGTGATACATTTAAAATGTTTATATCCCTCTCCAGGAGCAGGTAGTAAAATAGTGCTGCTACTGTCGTAATCCTGTATAATAATCTGAATGCTACTTTCCTCAATACCTTTTCTTAAAAGAGCTGCTTTACAGTTCAAAGCATTTTCCTTTTTGTTTCTGGATCGAATGGTGGCAATGAGTGTCTTTCACACAAATCCGTCTTTATGATTTCTGCTCACATGCGGCTTCAACTCTTCCAAATGTTCTGTGGCTGGCAAAGGTTTTTATACATGCAGTAATCTTGTGTCCTTAAAGGAGTTTGAAATGATTCCTCAAAATCTGTGTCGTTCTGTAACAAACCAACCAACCAACTCTAAAACACTGAAAATAACTGCTTCACAGCCGACTGTACTTCAGGTTCAGGTACTGAACATCAGTGGTATTCAAGGTGCGGTTGTGCGTTCAGATTTAAATAAACTGCAAAATTTTCAAGCAAATCATCTCATAGTTTACTCTGTTAGCTGTCATTCGGTGCTGTGTGTTTGTATTAAGTATTGTCATTCAGCCCTGTGTGCTTTACTTGCATCCAGTTGCTATTTTGAGTGTTTTTGTTTGTAGATGTTCAACATCACGTTACGGCCATTAGCCCCTCAGTACAGAAACAGCTTGTTAGCTAAGATGCTCACGGCAGGAAAGTCCAGTTTGCACTTGTTTCAATGTAATGCAAGAAATCAGGGTTGTCTTGGAGCGTCAGCCTTGACCTTGACCCCTCTTTCCATGTGCTTCCTTGAAAATGTCAGAGTTTAGGCCAGGGGATGCTTGAAAGTAACTAGTTCATACAAAGTGTTGTCCAGACTGTTTTTACCTGTTCCAAATGTCCACACTCATAGGGGGAGCAGAAAGCCTGCTGCCCTGCATACTTTCTTGCCTCCTCAAAACCTGCCAGTTACACAAATTGCAGAATGCTGTTAGACACTCAGTTTTAATCATACTGATGCTCAAAATATTCCTCCTCAGCTGTCTTGCAAACACCTGGGGACTAAGCGGATTGCCTATTGGTCAGACCATAGCTGCCACACCCTACCTCACGCAGCTGCTGAGCTCAAGTGGATCACTGGTCTACAGGCCAAAGTCTGCAGGTTACAGGTTCTTGCTGCCTCAGATCTATGCTGCGACCTGGTCTAACCCGGACCAAAACAAGACCATGAGTGGTGTTCTTCAGTGCTGGTGAATGAGGCCATCGCAGGAGGGTGAGAGGAGCACAGTCTGACAGAGACCAATGGCCGTCATAGGATGAAGAGTATGCTCCTTTTATGGGACAAACGTCACGCCAAGTTGATCAAAAGCCCCCCGGCAAAGCTTATGAGAGAGTGGAACATATACTGTATATCATGTCAAGGGATAAATACATTTAAAATCCACATTGCAAATACAATCTGGCAACAAAACCTGAATGGAAACTCAAAATGGTATAAAAGTCATGGAAGTTCATGTATATATGAACTAGCCTCCATGTGTATGTATGTCAACAGTGCTGAGGGCATGGAGAGCCCAGCCAGGACCAGAGGGCATAGAGAGGTCAGCACAATGTAAACAGAGACCGCCACACGATTTACGATGTTTGCTGGCTGCTAAGACGAGGGGTCTGCACATTCTCACAATCATAATTACTTTTTGCAGCTTTTCAATCAACCTGACTTGGTGGACATTGTTTTTGTATTTTTTTCACCATTCATTTTTCCCCCCTTGTCATCATGGCGGCCGCTCTGTGTCGGTAGCTACCCTCGCGTAGCTGTGACTCCAGTCTTAACGTAAGCAAAAGTCTAAAACTCCAAGACTCTTTCCATTTTTTTCCTTTTCTTTTTCATAATTAGGAGCAGACGTTTCTTTCTCTCCCTCTATTTCTCTCGCTCTTTCGAAACCCTGACATTGGCGACTCTGGCCGACTGAAAAGGGGGAAACCCAGTCACACATGTGGACATCTGGTTGGATACGGAGACCATGCAGTCCCACAGCATTTCACCCCCTCCTTCCCCCGCCTGTTGACAGTTGTTACCTGTGCCCCAGCAGGCCCTCGCTGCCCCAAGATAAAACGACCTCTATCCAGAGCCAGACGCATAAATATTTCTTTCTATTTTCCAAAATAGCTTTTAATTTTACAAGTTTTATGGCCCTGATATTAAGTGCATATGTTTTACAAGACACAGTGTCCTCTGCCTCACCCCTCGGGTTCACTATTAGAGTTTTTTTGTCTTCTTAAGAAGAAGGAAGAAGGAAAGTAAAAAGCATAAATGGTGGGGAAAGGTAAGGCTCAGAGGGATTTTCTCTCTCTCTGCATGTCTTTCTAAGGGTCCACATGTTCCACCTGAATCCTTACGGGGTATAGTTGATTAGTAGCAATGCTACAAGTGTCTGTTCTCACCTGTTAGCATTCAAATGTTGCAATGCTAATGATTTTAGAGCATGCTGACAGCAGACAAGGGGATGAAAATATAAAAAACACGTTTACATTTATCTACTATCAAAAACAGGCGATCAGCACGCATGTCTAATCAGCAACATGCAAGTGGGGAACTGAGTATTGCACATGTTGGTTTCTGTTTTAACTTGCTTTTCCATGTGTATCTGTGTTCGTAGCCTCCCCATGACCTCTTTCTCTCTTTCTCTCCCTCCATCTCCTCAACATCACACACATGTGCTGCAGTGACCAGTTACAGCAAAAAGCTCTGATTCATCTTTCATGCAACAGATTTTTAAATTTCATCAGCATATGTGACCAAATGGCAAGAACTAAAGCTCACTTAACTTGAAAAGAGCACCATCTGAGAAAATAACAGGATCAAAATACACTTTAAATTTAATGAAAATCTTATTTATTGTCCTTATTCAATATAATTCAAACCTCTGAGTACAGCGATCATAATATAAAGAAAACAGCTTTCTGCCTTCCAATAATGCTTTCCAGATTTATCACTTTAAACACAGAACAACATCGCCTAACATGAATAACAGATAACATCCCCAAGATAACTGTCTTTGAAGTGAGAGATATAAAACTTGTAAATTATAAACAAAGGAAAATGCTAAAGCTGGAACTCCAAGTCAGCTTTAGTTTCAAGCCGATGTGAGTCCTCGAGTTTTCAAGAATGCTCAAAGCAAGATTCACTGTGTGGGTGTGTTTTAATTTTGATCAGGTTTTATGACTTTCAGAGCTTTTCATTTACCATATAAAGCTGTGTACCTTGAACTTTAGTTTTCATTTTCCTCTGAAACATCACACGTTTCTGAAATAATATTTCTTTTGAAATAGAGTATATATAAAGACAAGCGTGATAATATTATAGCAAATGAAATAGGAGAAAGCTAGAAATTGAGGGGATTTTCTTATTTTATACACCTTTTTCATGCTGTTTATCATTACACTGACAGTAAACAGCATTGTCCATGTGCCTCTCTGCAAGACATCACAGTTCACAAGTGCAAAACAGACATCAGAACAGGCCCAGCATTGCCTCAGATGAAATACGCCACAATAAATCCCCCTGCGTATGTCTCCAGCGTGCTTGCATCACGATGTCTGCTGTGCTCAAATTTAGCTCCAGTGGTGACATGAGTTATAGCACTCTGTCTGAAACCACCTTGTGAGGATTTATTGCTGTGGCATATAACTCTGAATGGGAGGAATATTTGGATGGGGGGGGAGAATTGAGGAGAAAAGGGGGAAAGCGGGAAAATTGATTAATTTTGCTTTGGGTTGAGACAGATGCATTTGGATGAAGGACAGCGGCAGAAATTGAACAAATATGGTTTTGTTCCAAAAGCATAACAAATTACTGGATGTCTGTGATTGACAAAATGATAAAACTTTAATGGCATCGATCCTCTATCTTTTACATATATTAACTAAAGAACATTGGGATCTAAATGGGAGATGTTTAGGAGGGAGCGATGGAAAAGTCATTGGTTTTGTTTTATCGCTTCCATTTTACAGATGGTGGAGACAGAGAATGATGAGAGAAAAAGGAATCAGGCAGAAAAAACCCTCCTCCTTTATATTATTTGTCGCTTGTGTTACTTTCCACGACTAGCTGATGCAAGACAAACGTGATTCAGCCAAATGATTCATGCGAGTTTCTACATCTGCTGTTCCCAACCACCAGATGCTTGGTAGCTCTTTTCTGAGAAAAATACTCTGGCAAACTGAAGCATTTTAGGTTTCTGCAATTACAAATTATTTGGGTTAAACAAAAAGAGGACTGTGTATTTAGTTTGAGTCATGATAGAAGATAGATAGAAAGCAAAGAGCACAACCTGCAGAAACTTCATCTAAAGAAGATGAGCAGCCTTTGGCGCACCAAGTTTCCAGGAATCGTGGAACCTCTTTAGGAACTCGGGAACTTTTCTTGCATTTCGACAACCTGCTTCTGGCCCCGAATAGTCCCCGCTTCAGGCGTTACACTATCCAATTTCCCAGTAACTATTGGGGTGGAGTGTGCGGTGCTGAGGGTTGCGGATTTGTTAACTACAGGCCCTGAGGCTGCTATATAGCATTCATTCACATAGCAAGCAGGCACTGGTTGCCAGTGTTATAAATATTAGAGCTTGGGAGGGGAATTGGTTTTGATGTTTATTGATGTTTAAGTAAAGTGACGTAGTCACCGTCCAAACTACTGTGAAAGAAGTTTGAGATAAAGAGAGCAACTGGGCGGACAAGAGAACAAAAACAAGCAGTTTATTAGCTAATTTAAAAAATGTGATAAAATACTAAAAGAGAAAAATAACAAGTGGAATTCCTGTTTTGTGATCAGTCTAATTTACCGAAAGCTCCACAGTACTTCAGCAGAAACAAGCAGGAGTCTGACAGCGACTTTTAGTTCCTGGTTTAGTTGGAGGGTTTAGTTCCTGGGGCTCTGTAGGTCTTCAGACTGTTTGGTAGAAAAGGGCCAGAGTACCGCTCACAGTATAGTGATGATTTTCAAAGTTTATTGTTTGTGGCAGCTTGCAGCCAAACTCTAACTTAGAGCAAAACAAGTAAGTAAGTAACATCAGGCGGCTGTCATCCATTTTTTCATCTTTTTCACTTCTCCACAAACTTGAACTGTGAAAAAAGATGTGGCCCTTGCATCCAGATGTTGCTTGGAACATGGAACTTGTTGGTAAGTGGCCACTCATTATCTCAAGTGGTGAGAATCTGACAAAACAGCTGGAGGAAATGATGAGAGCGGATTTGGAACAAAACAAGGTTTGAGGGCAAAACGTTTATTGTGCTTAAAGCGAGCACAAGCTCTTACATCTTGACGTGCAGATTACTTACGGCTTGAATTTGTTTTAGTCTCAGTCAAATGTTTTGTCATTAATGAACTTCCATATAACTGGGAGGAGTGCAGAAAAAACAACTATCCATGACCCTTTATCACCATGGATCTCATCAAAATAAAAAGACAACACTCTCAGATTGTCACAGGGCGATTCACCAGGAAATAAAGAGGACACACAGTCTCATGTACAGTAACAGTGTGACAGAGATGTTTCCAGAGCAGGAGGATGCTGATTCATGGAAAACTGCCCAGTTCTACCACAGTCTTCTGCTTAGCACTCAGCAGCAATTTGGGGTGTCAAATGCCTTGCTCAAGGACGCCACAAAGGTAGTCCTTAAGGAAGAGGAGAGAGTGTCCAGATGTTTTGAGTTGAAAAAGACAGAGAAAGAAAGAGATTCTTCCCAGGAAACAGAGAGACGTGCAAGGGTTTAGAGAACTTGCCCTGGGGCCCCTCCCCTACAGGGACAAATTGGTGTCAAGTCTCTGTGTCCGGGAGGATTAAGTGTGTATTTGCTTTGCATTTACACGTGGTGCTGAGGACAAAACAGCATGAGTCCTCACAACTCACAAAGACACCAATGTTTAAGCCCGGACAGGGAGGCTTATCTCTTCACCTAATCTGTGTGCACAACCAAGCGCTGACACTGTTCTTGGACATTTAAATGAGCTAAAGCCGGAGCTACTGTCCTCAAACTGCAGTTAAATACAATGCCAGTTTTTTGATAATCACAACAGACACAACGGGGAAACATTTGAAGCATTGTAGAAGTGACTGAACCTGCATACTGATAGTAGAACATTTGCTGGTCATTTAGTCCCCCCTCTGCTCAGCACAATATTTGATTTGCCGTTAAATGTCAGTACATTAAACGCAACAGCGTTGTAAATCAGCATAACGGCATAGCTATACAGAGTATGCAGAGAATGTGACTTCTGGTCCCTCGCTCTCTCTCCCTCATCTTCTCTCGCCCCTTAACAACAATAAAGTTTCACTGTAAGATAAACATCTTCATATCTCAACCCATTCACAACCACACTTCACATATCAATTTACTCTTTAAATGTTGGACTCATGACATGATGAGTTGGAGTTTCTGGCCTGTTGGTGTTATTTTGACCACCGATAGAGATGATTTCTCCGATAACATAACATATATAACTTTCTCTTTAATAAGTTTTAATTGTTTAACGTTGTCTAGATTTTATAAGAGAGATAAACTTGAAGTACAAACTAATTAGAAGTGTACACTCTGGGTATTTTAATGTGAACACTAAAGGGACTCTCTCTCAGTTGGAGCCTATAATTTCGCTCCTTTATGACAGCAGAGTGCAGGGCCCAGGCTGTGTGGACTCTGTAGCTATGAGTTTACATGTTACCAGCATAAGGTTCCTAATCTATAAATATGGGATTGATCTATAAAGCCCTGCCACATCCGTGACCTTTTGTTAGGGGCTGGGGAGTGTGGACCCACAAGCAGGACTCGGACAAGTAGGTGACGGAGGTGTACAATGGGTTTATTGGCACGGAGCAGTCTGTGAGGTGGGGGAAGGTCGGAGGA
>JAVQJL010028238.1:0-11179 GCA_036024295.1 Nannoperca obscura
TCAATTCAATTCAATTCAATTTTATTTATATAGCGCCATATCATAACAAAGTTATCTCAGGGCACTCAATCACATGGAGCCGGTCGAGACCAACTTCCACACACACAAAGACCCAACGACCCAACGATAGAAGTATGTTCACAGAAAAACTAAAATGACTGTCATCATCATGATTTATATTGAGGAATAACATAGTTTCAGTGTTGCTTCGCACAAACAAGCACTCTCCATTGAGTGAATGCCAGTCAGAGGTACACTCTTGTTTGTCCTCGTTTTTTTATCACTCTCCCTCTTCACAGTTACGGTTGTTTCACAGTCTGTTTCCGCTAGCTGGGGATAGCAATGAATAGCCACCAGAAACTTAAAGCTGTTTTTGTTGCAAAATTAAATAGTTAGCCTGCTTTTATAAGGCTGTAAATCATGCCTTCTTTCAGATCGTACTCATGCACAGACAGAATTGAACGCCAGTCTGAACGCCGATGGTGTCATTATTTTATAGCCATTAAATTGTGTAATCATTTACTTCATAATAAAAAGTTAAGCAAAATGTTATCTATTGTCAATCATTTTACTCTGCACCATTCCACTATTTAATTATATATATATATTAGTAGTAATTTATTTATTATTTAGTAGTGGTTAAATGTTTATGTTTTACCTTTGTCATCCTTGTTTGGAGTTAAAAAAAATCCCTTGCATGTGTACACATACTACAGCTGATTCTGAAAGTACTTCTCTACTTTTACAATTAAGGAAACAAGAGTGTTCGTATTACTATAAATCTATTCGTAAAACTACAAAATTGGCAAATCTACATCGTAGTGCATTACAGGATAACTGTCAACAAACAGTTGACCCCCAGGTATTTGCAAAAAACACTATTTATGTGAGTCTAATAATGCACCTGATCACACTTCTGTTCATGAAGCTACAGGATATCTGTCATCACTGGTGAACTGCAAAGTGAAGGTAAAAAGAAAGTACAGTTAAAAGGTATCTGTTATTCTTTTTTTCAAATGCTTAATTTACTTTTATATTCTATTTCAAATTGCTTTAAAATATTCTCTAAGTCTCCGTACCTCTGCAAGGTGCAACATGCACTTGTGCAGTTCATGGCTATGCATGGGCAAAGTGAAGAAATTCAGATATCAATAAAACCAGGGATGTAGGCACAAAACAGAAAAGACTGAAAGAAGACTTTTTAGTTTTTTCAACTCTACCCAGAGGGTAGAATTGAGAAGGAATGATGAAAACCACCCCATAGATACGATGTGTGATGATTCTGTAAGTGTTTTTCCACATTCTGTATTCCCATTTCAGTTTTTCAACGATATCATTAATGTTGCTTAACCCTTGTGCTACCTTGTGGAGAAGACACTGGGTCAAGACACTGGGCCACTGGGTCAATATGACCCGCAAGGTAGCACAAGGGTTAACATGGAAACACTAGATGATCTCCCAGATGATGGAATGACCCTATTGGTTTATGTTAGGACCCCCATTTTTTATTATTTCATCTTTGTTGTTGAGAAACTGTGTTTTAGGTTTTGAAGATTTCGGCATCTTTAAGTGGAGCAGGAGATGGAGAGGCTCTTTATGTATATAAAGATGGGCGACGTGTTTCCACTTGTGCCAGCTTGCTGCCATCGGTGTGTGAGTGTGTGCGTGAATGATTGGCAAAAAACATTGTAAAGCAATTTGAAGTAAAGCTATATAAATGTAGCAGCATTTACCTAGCCCTTTTGGTGGAGAGGTCTAAATATTACACTATGCATGAGCCTTGGACACCATTGCCATGGAGAAGAGACCAGGTACGAATCAGAGCAGTAGCATAGAACAAAACACAGCACCATAGTTGTGGAATTCACCCACAATTTTAAAATGAACAGATTTAAGATGCAAATTGGGTTTTTAGTTTTCTTAACACCGTAATCTTTAGCTTCCAGTCGCCGTTAGTGGCACACATAAAATAATTTTAAACTTAGGGAGTTGTTAAAGTCGGTTAAAGGTGGGGTAGGCAGTATTTTTTTATGGCGTCATTACCCAACAAGCCCATAATAACCCTGCAGGATATTGTAATTCCAGTGGTCTCAGAGCAAACCTCTACTTCTGCCCCTGTCTCTGATTTCAGGCTTTAGAAAATCTAGTCTGTGACAGGAAACTGTAGTCAATCACAGGTTATTTCAGATTTGTATTGGCTGTTCTACAAATGCAGAGCCTTATTTAATGGTGGAAAATCCTGTATTCATTTTTAGTGCCTCTTTCGCCTGCAGCAACACGTCCCTCCACACAGAGCTTTGGAATCATTAGCTGAAGTTGTGGGTTTGGTGGGAGGGGCTTAGCGGAGTGATACGAGGCAGCAGAGAAAGAGGTGACAGGTTTTATTTAGGTTGCACACATTTTGCCCACCTCAGCTTTAATGTTTCATGTAACGTTTTTATGCACACAGCTTGTTTCTTTGACTTTTTGTCAAAAGAAAAGCAGATCTTACTCTTTCGTACTGATCATTTAGCCAGGATAATTTTCTGCCCATCAAAAGCACGCAACATTGCCTATGAGAAAATGAATGGGACTCTTACTTCCATAGCGAGGGGCTTCCAAAATAGCTCCTTCCAATTCACAACACAATGCTGATTGACTGGTATAGACGAACACTGCTGTCAATCAAGAAAACAAGCTTCCAAACACATCTCTTTAAGCTTTAATATACACTCAGTTGCCAGTTTATAAGGAACACCTGGCTAAAACTAATGCAGTCTAATACAACAGTCCTGCAAGAAACACGAACGCATGACGGAAACTTAATGACCATGTTGGAGGATGTAGTTTATGGTGCTGCTGAACTGTATTGTTATACTGACAGGATTTTTGTACTAGTTTGCCCAGCCCATTAATCTCAGTGAGGGTAGGCTAAATAACAAAAACACCTCTCTAGCGTCAATCAAACATGGTCACCATGTGTACAAGGAGAATGAATGAAGAATCAAGAAGAAGATTGAAAAATGAAACAAGTGTAAACCATAATTAACATGGTAGATAAAGGTAGCAATGAAGAGATAAAGGGAGAGAGATGCTGAGAGCTGAGAGAAAGAAAGGAAATATAGCCCAAGAGTGAGGGAAAGAGATGGAGAGAGAACATGAGCCCAAAGTGGGAATGATGAATGATGGAGTCTAAATGAAATGTCATTTCCAGTAATGGGAAAAAGTCCCTGCCAGAAAGCAGGTCACCTAAATTGCAAAAGATACATTTAAGCAGTGTTGCCTGGAGCACAGTGAGCTTGACAAAACTGTTAACATTAACATCCCAAAATTAAAATGAATTCAGAGAGGACAGAAAGAGAGGAAAGGGAAATAAAAATGCATTGCTTTTTGCCTGCGACCCGTGCAGCCTGGCTGCTGTCCCTGGGGTGTTATCAGCACTGGCAAACACAGACATACACAATCAAGAAAGCACCTTTGCAAATTTGCGCTACTCTCTCTTTCTCTTTCATGCATATCATATGTCAGCTATTTATACATGTGGTTTTGCAGAATTAAAGCATGAGCCCAATTGAGTCTGGAAGCTGTACATTGTTTCTTAGAGCTCAGCTTTGTTGTTCCTTTTAATGACTAGCTCAATAGTTTGTTGCAATAGTCACATCCGCCATGAGTAAAAAATACAGCCTCCAAACCAGCATTACAGAGCACACTTTCCTTTGAAATACACACACTGCTCCTGGCAGAAATCAATAGGAGGAGGATAAAAACACTTCCATTTAATTAAGATAACCAGCACATTCTCACTCATAATCTCTCTCTTTCCTCCTCCATCTCTCTCTCCCTCCGTTTTACTTTCTGTGCTGCTACCCGTGTCATTCCCCTCTGGGGGGGTGAGAAATGTTGTCGGTTGGAATCTGGATTTAATCGTTTTCTAGATTGACGCCATGTTCTTCTTCCCCTAAAGCGTGTTCTCACTCCCCCACCCCCACAACCTCCTCTTTGAAATGTCGTCTAGGGAGTGTTCTGCAGTCGAAATGTGTTGCTTTGGGGCAACTAGACTATTGGGGTTGACATCTTCAGCTGAGCGGGTTACAATTCATTGTATGTGGCAATGTAGCAGAGTTGTGCTGGACTGCATTTTGTAGCATATAGCAAAAAGCAAATAGCTCAGAGTGCTGCGTTGACATCTGAAGTTTGAATATCATAGATTAAAAAATATATATAAATAAAAGCTGTGTAATGAAGGTCTCCTCCATTAATCAGTTTTGTAGTACAATTTGTATACAGTAAAGATCAAAGAAAAGGATAAAACAAACTTGAAGGGTTGAATGTTTTTTATTGAAAGTGTTGCATGTATTAATGATGTGTGTTTTGTAGATATTGTGGCTGCCTCTCACAGTATTTTATGTGGAGAAATACGGCCGTTAGGTCTGCACCCAACCTCCTGCTTTTACAACAAGGTGCTAATGCACGCTATGTTTTAGGCATGAAAATATCAGTAGGTGAGTTGGTGAGGGGATTCATCAGATCATGCTGTGGGTCTACACATAAACTGGTACTATATTTATTTTAATACAGGTTATTTTAAAATTAAATAGAAAACACAATACATATATAATATTTGAAATATAATTCCATAGATGTCTATATTTTTGCTTTTTTATTTAATAATTTTAGGGAACTGTAGCACTATGAGCTAAATTGGGCAAAGAATGCTTCTCTTTGTGGCCAGTTTTATACAGTTTGTCAGTGACACCAAGTTGAGCACTAATGCTGATGAAAAACTACTTATCGAACACCTAGTACTAGCATCAGCTGTAAAACAAACAGCTAAACATCTGTTACAAATGCCTAAGCCATTTAAAATTGGTTATTGAAAATCAAATAAAAAAGTAGAATTTACCCATGTCTATTGTCATTGACATTGGTCTAATATTCTAATGTAGGTTTTTAAGATATTGCTTGAAATGTACCTACTGTAATGCTGGAATGTTATAAATGTATGCAACCCTTAAGGGAGCTGTGTTCCCAGACTAGAATCCTGAGATACAGTCTAATAAAAACCCCTATGCCTCCAGCAAGCTTGACTCAGAGATGCCTTGCTCCACAAAATTTGTTTTGTGTCATTTCACAAATAAGGTTTCCCATCTATAAGGACAAAGATCCTCCCAGAGACACTCAAAAACGCTGTCCCAGTGCCCTGCTTCCTCCAAGACACATAGCAATGCCAGTCTTCCTACGTCACTATGAACTGCTGGCCTAGAAACGAAATAGTTGGGGGCTTTAGGAGGGATCCCAGGTAAAAAATAGCCCTTAGATATGGGACTGGTTTTATTCCATTCAAGCTGGTTCCAAGTTCATTGATTGCACGAGTTGAGTAATTTTGAAGTTTTGTAATTTGTGACATGATCTTTGTTAAGACTAATTGGAGTAAAATGAGACACTTTTCATTTTCAAAAAATGTTTTTTTTATTAACATCATGATAGTTAACAGTTTTAACTGGATAATTTGATTGAATTGGGGGTGCAGCAATAGTACATATTCACCTTGAAAAAGTAAATATAAAAATGTATTAATGCTGAAGCCAACAGATATAGACTTATATCAATCCAAACTATGTGTTTGAGATCAATACCTGTTCAGCTGTCCACTTGGACAGTGGACGCCTTGGAGAATGGACTAGACTATAAACATCTCTTTTAGACAAATTTATTTCTGATTTTATCACAGTTCAAACATATAGACAGATCTGCTCCCAGTGTCACTAGAAGGCAGCTAGCTGAAAATTATGCCAAAATTATTTTTATTTCAATGTGTGCCCATCTTTTTGCCCACAATGATAAAATGAAGTTTAAGTTTCCTGTGTAATAGATAAAGGTCCAATAAAAAAAGATTATTCTACAGTGGTGTACTAATTTGATAGTGAGGATTCATCAGAATGGTTGAAAATAGAAAAGGCCTTGTGTCACTTTCACTGTAATCTAAATGATCTATACAAAATATCAATCTAAAAATATACATCTGACCATGCAGTTACTAACTTGTAAAAATGTGTAATATAATAATTAATGATGATAAATTATAATAATTGACTAATTGCTTTTGTGTGCTATTTGATGGCAAAAGAGCTCCAATGTGACAGACACACAGCCCTTACATCACCTTTATCACAATGATCATCTTATAAAGTTAATTTGGTTAAATTGTTAGCATATGTATTAGCATATAATTACCTATAGATTGATAAATAGATAGATATTGTTTTTTGTGTTAGAATACCCATACAAGAATGTGAAAATGAAAATCAAAACAAAAACTATGACCATATTAAAATGGATACGTTTTTTAATTTCTGGTCAAACTCAGATCAGATAAATCTAAAATGGAGCAAGCTGAATCAGTGGGAGACACCGAAGATCAATTCAAAATTAATCTTTTTGGTGATAAATACAAAATAACCAGATTTCAATGTGCATACAAGGGACACATGTCAGTGTCACGTATTCATGTAGGTTTGGTGATTCATGTGTATGTCAGGTTGCTTTGATGCAAAAAGAATGTGGAATGTTAGTAAGGTCTAACTAATTAAAACGTTTTTTTCTATTTGGTCTTAATGTAAAGAGATGGATTGGATCCTTCTACAGAAGCACTTCAGGCCCATGGGATAACACAGAGAGCAGAGCAGTGCAGACACACACACAGCCAAAGGATTACATAAAGTGTATACAGAGGGTTGCAAAATGAGATGCTAGCAGGACACACAAATGCTATAGCTGATAGATCGTGTAATTCTCCAGGCTATGATCATGATCTAGTTGCCACACAGATTAACTTACACATACCGCACTTATTTTGGGGTCTGTATTGTGACAATTGTGTGTGTGTGTAGTTAAATGTTTTCTCTTCCAAGGAGGAAAAATAACCTGCCTGTGTTTGTGACAAATTGTAGATCAACAATAAGGCCATTTCCCTGCTTTTTGCATTCACTTTATATAGACTTTTGCTATCTTTTGGCCAACAAAAATAATTTAAATATATAATAAATTCCTTTTTATTCTACATTGTGAAGAAGACTTGACACAAGATTGCTATTAAAATTCCAAGTAGAACTTTATATAAGGAATGTCAAAGATGTCACAGAAAATGTAACTGAACACTTTAATAAATTAATAAAATGTGAAGAAAATATTACAGACTGTCTTTCTGGTGTGGTAGCCACACAATTATCATAAGAGTCGGTAACCCCATGCCCGGTCACACATAAAGAAACACATAAATTACCACACATAACTCTTTAGTTTAGTAGTCTTTAGTAGTCATAGAACATACCCATGGTTTATTTAGCATTTGTTAATATTACATTAGTTTCCTTTGTAGCACGCACACTTATTTAATTTTAATCTGGACATGATCAGACAAAATATGGGTTCCAGGAAACAGTAGCATTAAATGCAGGAAGTGCCAACTGGGACTGTACCAATTACCCACCACCTAAGGAGGAGATTGGGGTTATTTTAAATAGTCCTTTGTAGATTTAATTTGACTTAGTTTAGTGCTTAGATTCCTTTGGCTTTGATTAATAGAATGTTTATTTCAGTTAAGAGTCTGGTCAGGCTCTTTTCTTTTTTTTCAGTTATATGCCATTGCCCTTACAGTGACAAGATCTCAACCCAACTGAACACCTATGGGATTTTCCCCCACCATTTAGAGTGTAGTGAACGAGTGAACAAGAGAGTGATTTCAGACACAGCCACTTCATTTCACATTCACAGAGAATCTATGACAGGGAGCACTGGGGCAGTTCTGGAGAATCCTAGTGGAACAACACTTTACTAACACACATTTTTTAAACATTATATTTGTTTTCCTCTTATTCATCACCTTTCTTAACTTACCATTCAAGCTGCAGTCTGAGCTGAATTCACTGCTAGGTGGCCATAGAGTCAGTACCTGGGAGCCCAGCTCAATGCAAATTGTTATATGCTCTGCTCTGTATGCATGAGGGGTTAAATAAAGACCACAACCAAAAAAACCCTGCTGTACTCTGAGTACTCTAATGTGTATGTGGACACGCTTCACTACACAGAAAACATAAATTTAGCTCAAGAGAATTCAATCACTAGTTGTAAATTGTTTATTTGTTAGCAGCAGAAGTCTGATCAAGGATGTCAGGGAAGAACTGTAGATGAAACCCAGATTTTAACTTGGAGGGGAACAACTGCCATTAAGTCAGAGAATAGCACTGACAAATTAGGTGATGTTTTTAATAGTCCAAAAGTTAAGATTTGTCAGTGTACAGATGATGGAAGGTCTAAGAACCAAGATCTAACTGGATAAATCCTGTTGGTATGATAAATAAAAATCTGAAATGTAAATCTGGATCTCATCAGCATAATAATATACATTTACATGAAATACAATAAAGAAATTGACAATTGGGAGTGGAAAAAGTAATGGGCCCAATATGGAGCTCTGAAGTGCCCAACTATAAAAGGCTGATAATAAAACACTGCAAGGAGATTAACATCTTTGTGCTCCTTCGTGGCAGGGTTGAACAGTTGATGTACAGTCATCATGAAGCCAATTGCTCAGTTTCATTTTGTTTACAGGTGAACGCAGTACGCTGGTTCAAATGAATGGGAAAATCTGTGTTTTAGCTGCAGTGCCTGATTCTATGTGAATTCCGCCTACGTCTCTATGAACAAGGGTGTGAAATTATACACACACACACACATGCATTATCAATTCCAACCCACTTTAGTATGTGTCTATGTATCAGTGCGAATGAGAGGGGGTGGGGTAATGGGATAATCATCTCCTGATTATCAATGTCTCCTCAAGGTTAGCAAGAGTGTACACCTCTGTAGTGCAATCAAACCTGATTAGCTGATTAGCATACTACTTGCATAATGTCGCCACAATTCATTACCCATTGAGTGAGCTCATCGTCGCTCCCCAGAAAACATTGATCCCTCGCATACATCATATACATACAGACACAATGCGTGCACACACAGCTACACAAACTATAAACTGGAAGATTTTTCACACAGTGATATGATAAACATTACAATCAAGTCAGAAACTAGAAGATAGTGAAGCAGAAACAAGAAAAGTCTTACTTTGAATGATGAAATTATATTAGACTAAAACTGACATTTCATATCAACCAGGCAAAAACTAAGCAAAAGAGGGTCCAGACACTAGACTGATGCCATTATTATTCACAGCTGGCTTTGTGTGTTTAGTATTATTGTTGTTTCAGTTTTTGTCCTACCAACAGTAAGACCAAAGATGGCAATGTCAACCAGCTAGTCTGACAAAGACTGGACAAAACGCACAAAGATTCTACCAATTTGAAGAGACTGGAAGGACTATAAAACTGTAACCTGAGTAAATACACTGGACAACACACTGAACATCTGGTCAGCAACCACTAAAGATCTGGCAGTACATAACACTGCAATTCAAGCAATAACACCAATTGTCAAACATTTCTGTACCAAAACAAACATGGATGGCATCCAGGAGCTTGCACTGTTCATATGCAATGAAATTTGTGCTGAAAAAGCCAAAAGAGGGGAAAAGTGCAGAGTTTGGGTGAGATACCGGATGGAGAGACGTGGCCAACAGGGACTGTACAGTATAGCCTACGGAGGGAATCTGACAACAGGTAGCTTCTGCCAGCTGTCTCCCGGCAACTCCCGAGCAGCCGGGAAGCCAGGGAGGCTGGGTGACTGTCCGAAAGAAGCATAGCCCCCGTTCACACCCGCTGAGAAACCAACTGTGATTATTGGCAGCTCTATTGGAAACGTGAAGTTAGCGACACCAGGGACCATAGTCAGATGCATTCCAGGGGCCAGAGCGGGTGACGTCAAATCCTATTTAAAACTGCTGATTAAGGATGCACGTAAATATGATAAAATTGTTGTTCACGTTGCCGGTAATGACACCCAACTACGACAGTTTAATGTTGAGTCGGTGTGTACATATGCACAGACAATGTCGGACTCTGTAGTTTTCTCTGGGCCTATGCTATCTTGACATTCTCTTATCATTAGCAACTTTCTGCTAATCCTACAGTTGTTTACACGCTAGTTAGTTGCTTGTTACTGTTGTTTAGCTTTTAGCTCAGTTAGTGATGGCTTCTCTCTTCCCCTCTCCCTCTCCTACTCTCTCTTGCTCAGTATGTCAAATGTTTAGTTATATCTCTGTCTCCTTTAGTGATAAAGGAACGTGTAACAAATGTAGTTTATTCACAGTGTTGGAGGCGAGGCTCAGTAAGTAAGAATCACAAAAGTTATGTTGAGTCGGTGTGTACATATGCAAAAACAATGTGCATCTGAAGTTAGCAACACCTGCGACCATAGTCAAATGCATCTCAGTGGCCAGAGAGGGCGACGTTGAATCGTATTTTAAACTGCTGGGTAAGGATAAGGCCTGGATTATACTCCAGAACGGACGCGTTCGTGCGCGGTCGCGGACCTCGCGTACACGGAGCATTTCAAATTATACTACAACAATACTTTTAGAGCCCGCTCGGCAGACGCGTTCGACACATGCGCAGTAGATCGGCGTGTAAATGCGCATGCGCAGTAAATCGGCGTTTACACAAACAGCTAATCAAACATGACGACACTCATGCAAGAAGGAGAATCGCAGCTTTGTCTGTTGTACCGAGCGCAAAAAGAGAAAAAATGAAAAGTTTGAAAGTGTGGTGGACGGCGGGTTTTCCCACGCATGCGCAGTTGGTGCTGTTGGTTCGCGGACGAGTCCGCCCGGTCATACTTGATTGCCCGGTACGCGTTCGTATGCGCGGAGCCGTAGCGGACTGCTCTGATGACGCAAATGACGTAATGCGCACACTAGCGGATGGCTGCGGACACGCGGACGCGGAAGGTATAATACTCGCTTAAGACAGTGGAGTTGGTTGTGGACTTCAGAAAGAACGCAGCCCCACCCGCCCCCATCACCCTGTGTGACTCCCCAGTCAGCACTGTGGAGTCCTTCCGCTTCCTGGGCAGCACCATCAGCCAGGACCTCAAGTGGGAGCTGAACATCAGCTCTCTCACCAAGAAAGCCCAACAGAGGATGTACTTCCTGCAGCAGCTGAAGAAGTTCAACCTGCCGAAGACAATGATGGTGCACTTCTACACCTCCATCATTGAGTCCATCCTCACCTCCTCCATCACCATCTGG
>JAVQJL010028246.1:0-16071 GCA_036024295.1 Nannoperca obscura
TATATATATATATATATATTTATATATACATATACATATACACATATGTGTGTGTGCAATGATTATCTTTAATGTACAGTATATTGATTGTTATGTAGTGTTCATTTTTTGTCTCTTGTCTTAAGTGTGAACTTAAGGAGAATCAAGTGTTTCAGTCTGTTTCTGTTCAACATGAGTTTAGTGTCTTGCTCGACGATTTGTTTTTACTGCACAGAATACAGTTCGACTACACAGAAAGACACTGTGAGGCTGTATCCATCGATTTCCTTTTTCTTCCCATTGTGCCCGACTGCTGGCAAGAGAGACCTTAACATAATAATTATTGTTATTATGAACACAGAAAAAACACCTGTATATTCTTGTTTGTTTGCTTATTTTGATTGTTTCTAAATGTCTCTGTGTGTCCCTCAGATTGCTGTAATCAGAGTTCATTTTGAATCTGGAGAAAATCAAAAAAAGTCTTATGTCATTTCAAAACTCGGTGTCTTGGAGTAGCCATCATTCCTATTGTAGCTTATAATCTGAACTTCATATAAAATGACACATGAGCATCACTATAGCTGGATAAATAGCAGTGAAAATCACAGAGATTTTCTTTGTTGAACCTCCAGTTTCATAGGAGTGTAGTGTACAACTACAAAAGAATATTACAAACAAAACAACACATGTATTGTACAAGATAAATAATTAAAATAATTTATATTTTTAAGCTATTTTCTAAAAGAATGGACTCTTAGTCAAATATATTGTGTTAATCTCATAGTTTTAGAGTTGCATTTATTAGACAATATGCTGTAGTAGATACATTTGTATTGTTTGCTACTGTCTCCCTGTAAATGTCTGTCCCTCTCTCCTTTGTGCAATGTGAAGAACCAAAGAATTGTTCTTTCTGATAACTTACACAGATGATAGTAAGTGTTCCTGTTTTATGAAAAAAAAGTAAACATTCCTTTTCTGAACAGCAGAATCTCACATATTTCAGGGATACTTGCTCATTTGTTACAAGCATGTAAGCTGGATAACGCTCAGATGAGAAGACCGGCCTCTGAAGGAGAAAACTGTTGACACTGAATGAAAAGAAAGGACAGAAGCAAAATGAAGAAACAACACAGCACTTTATTTTACATCCATTTCTAAATCTAATTTGATTATTTACACACTGTGGATCTTCACAAGTGGTTCGCCTCCAGAAATCCAAAACATTATGCGCATATGAGTTCACATGACATCTCTTACAAACATAAAGCCACCTCGCAGCTACGCACATCTCTCCTCTCAGGCACACAAACAGCATGGAGGTACCTTGTTTGTGTGTAGACCACTTTAATTCAACCAAATATCCTGCATCCTGCTTTTCTGTATGCACCTGACTCCAAACAAATAACCAATCAGGCTGTTGATCATGCGGTGCTCTCATGCTCTTACATTACATTAATAATACAAGCATGGTTTAATAACATCATTAACTTTACAACATATCATGCAAGCATGCTACACAGCATCTAAATCTTTACGCTTAATATACGTATCTACTCTGTATGGTTGTTTGCAATCGTTAGACGTAATATGAGTTAGATATTACCGTGCCTTTGCTTTTGACAAAAGCCTGCCCCGCATGCTAAATCTGTCGCTGCACCCTGTCTAATGGAGCCCAAATGACAATTAAACAAACTGTGCAACAATAAACACACATAGAACTGGGTCACCATGCTAGCAGACTGATACATTAGATATCCACACCCTTCCCTCTAATGTCTTTCCTGTGCACTTACACTTAAACATACTGAACATTTACATAAAAAGGTTAAAATCCTCAAAACAAACAAAAGGTGCAGGCTCACTGAGTACACTGTTTCCATGGCGATGGTTGAAATGACTGGATGGCTCACATTTGGTGCAAGCAAGAAGCCTAATTTGCAGAGATGAGAGTCCTGGAAGACTCAAACAACGTATTGTAAATATACACCGCGTTTCCATTCTGTTCATGAATTCATTCAAAAATTCACTCGTCTCCTATTACATCCTCATTTTCTCAGTCTGGTTAAGCCTGAAGACATAATGTAGACGGAGAACCGGAGTTTGGGCCTTTCGATCAGACAGCCACATCACCCCTTGATTTCACTCTCTCTTTTGCATAGAAAGATTCACACATCTCTGCAAGGCCGCACATAAGCACAGCAATGTGCGCCTGAAACTAAGGTGCTGTAGCTATAGTGTTTGATGTGCATGTTCACTTCAGCTGCCTAGTCCTGTGGAGGGAGTAAGTGTGAAATGTGAATGGAATGGGAACAAGCGGTGTGTGAAAGAGAGAGCTGTGCAGCAGAGCTGTCAGCCTGATTACAACTAACATCCCTAATGATGGCTGCTTCTTCACCTCATTTCCAACTTCAGCCCAAATTACGTTTTTAACAAAACATTATTTAGGAGCTGTCTCAGCTCTTTATAGAATGCACAGCATCCCCTCAGACAGGACTGTTGCCATCATATTCTGTCATTATGCAGCCAGATCATGCACGCAGCACTCGTGTATGTTTCCATAATAAGGACCGGCGTTGTGCTTGAGTCTTTTGTGCAGAATGAGTCGAGGCACCCTTTTGAGGATGTGTTCATTTCTGTGATTCTATAAATACCATCCTGGGCATGCAAAGGGAAGGTCCGGACCAGCAAGAAAGGCTCGGTTACAGCAATGTTATTGGTCAAATAGTATCATGAAGATCTGAGGAACAAACTTTGAAACAAGTGTCTGGCAAAAGAGAAACTATACAAACAGTGACTGGTGTGTGGGAATTGTTGCAGCAGCCCAGCCCTTAACACTCCATAGTAATGGGATAAAAATGTCAAAGTGACAAATGGTCATATGACTTTCACTACACAAGACATTAGAAACAGAACAAAGGACTAGCTAGATAAACAAAAATAAAAGGGAGGTGTGTCTTACAAAATGAAGAGTGAAAATTCATTAACATTCATCACACAACAGACAGACACACAGTAAACACTGACTGAAGCTCTGGAGTTGAGCCTCTCATCATAGTGGACTTCCAAACAAGCCATAGTCTATTTAAATAACTATTTCCTCTGTTGGATGAGTGTTAACAATGTCCTTATTGCTTTTATATCTTTTTTTTTCTTGTTTTCTGAACTGCACTTTATTTTTTTCTTTATTAAATCCTCTGCTGTCTATAGTGACCATGCAAATAAAAATGTCAACATACAAAAGAACATATTGGTTCAAACACAGTTTCCAAAAGCACAAGGCATAATGTCAATAAGTATCAATGTCTTTAAGCACAACATGCCACACTAGAGGTTTAAGCCAAATGCAGACACATAATCTAATTTTCAGAATCTTCCCCCTTCTTCAGGGATCTTATCACCTCTTTTCAGCACAGACCGGTTTGTATGCTGCCCGTACTGTGTGGGGATATGTTTGATTTGTAAAGTTTCATACTTTGTACCAGTTGACTTTGTAGAGTATTATCTTGGTGGTTTCCTGTGCAATGCATGTAGCGCTATTAAACTTTGAAACACAGACCTTGTAAATATCATCTAAGAAGCTTTAAGAAAATGTCTATGATCAGCGATTTTGAAGCAATTTTGTTCTTTTACTGACTGAGGCTTAATAAAAGACAATAATCCAGTGTTTGGTGCTATGAGTCTCACTTTGTTAACTGACATCTGTTCTGATAAAACCAGTTAATACACACAACAGAAATGTAATCCATGAGAGCAACATGTCAGATTGTACAGTGACTGAGCTCCTGGTTGCTGGATGGCAACGGCACATTTTACACAACAGCACCCTCCAGTGTTCTGTTCTGGATTCAACAGAAAATATATTAAAGTCCTCACTCCACACAAGTTACATCCATGTTAATGCATGTAGTTTTAAATGATTGTTCAAGTAAAATACAAGAGCAAAACAAGATGATTACCTTTTAGATTTGATTATAAATGGATGAGAAGCAAAATTATGAATATTTTAATTTTATCACTAAATTATAAAACTTTAGGGTGGCAATTAAAATGTTTTTTCATTATCACATTGTTTTTGATTGATTTATTATTTTGTCTATGAAATGTCAAAGAAATGCTGAAAAATGCCTGATTAAGTGTCCTAAAGTCCAAACCCCAAATATATTCACTTTACAATGATATAAAACAGAGAAAAGCAGCGAACACATTTAGACAAACTGGAACCAGCTAATGTTTGCCACTTTTGCTTGAAATGCCTTAAATGATTAGTCAGTTATCAAATTGTTTTGTGGATCGACTAAATCTATTAATCATTTTAGCATTATCACCTTAACATTTTACTCAATGTTGGATAATCCAACTCAGATCATGGATCAGAAATAACTTTTTATAACAGATTAAAGGAATGTCTACGAAAGGGAAGGGGTGACCAATCATGGATAAAATACACACAAAAAAATACTTGTGTAAAAGCAGTTTACTGTTGTCAATTTTTTCTGTGGTAAAGATCTTACATAAAGTCAAACACAGCTCAAAGTAAAATTTATGAATAACTTTTTTACATGAGGCAAAATGGTGATTTCTGATCTTTTCCAGGCAACTCTTAAAGCACAAAGGAACGCATAAAGAGAAGTTAAACTGTTTCTCAGCTGTCAATAAAATAAGTCAAAATATAGATTAAGACATTAATATATATTTATTTTATTAATTCATAAAACATATAACAAAGAAGAATGTGTTTGGTTTACAGACTGTGAGACTAAAGTCTAATAAAAACTGCATCAAAATATCACTCTATGAATAAATGTTCTCTTTGGATGTAGCCCAGTGGTTTCAGGTATAAAAGAAGGACAGATTTGAAAGCTTTTATTTAAATATGACTGACACCTTCACATTTTAGGGTGTAGACAAAAAAAAAGCTATCACAGTAACCACAATACTGAACTATAGCTATTTTCAGTTAACATCCCCCGTGAAAGTGACACTGAACACTGAAAATAACTACTGAACTTCTCCTCGCTTTGTTTTGGCCTTTAAACACTCGAGACGACTCTGAACAGCCTGCAGTCGCACAATAATTACAGTCCACTGTGTACGGTCTCAGAATACAAGACAGAAAAGGACTCACAGCAAACTCCTGAGGCACGAAAGAATCAAGAGGTACCACATAATTGACTACACTACTCAAAGCTATTGTCCTTTAACTCTTAAAGGAAAGGTTGACAATTCAGTTCTTTTTCAACTACTAGCATGCTGTACGCATGTGTACAAATAAAAGTTATTGATCACTAATCTTTCCTCCTCTCCATGCTGGTTGTGAATAGGTCCCTCACTAATTCAATTTAAGTGATTGGAGACTAAATCCCCACAATTGTGTTGTCAGATGAAACTGATGAGGCTTCAGCAGTCTGAGTTAAGACAATTTAAGTTTTCAAAGTTACAGTATTTTAACTTTAACAAATCTGAATGTCCTTCAAGCAGAAAAGAAAATGACATGAATTAACATGAAAGTGTGCGTGCCTGAAATGTATGGTCACCTGGGCTCGTGTTTGTGACGCTAAAGCATAAAAAAACCATATGGCTGTCCAAAAATAGGTGGTGGGTTTGTGGGAAGAAGCTGCAAAATGTTTGCGTAGAATATATTTGTGTGGAGCATTTATCTGAACAAGCTCGCCAATAACAAGCGATTGGTCAAATGAAAATGTGTAAAGTTATAATGTGGTCTGCTTGATGGTCTAATGTGTAGTGTTATATGCTGGCTTCGGCTCTGGACAAGAGCGTTATATGAATCCCTGCCTCAGTCTGTCTCAGCCACTGTTTATGAACGAGTTATGAATGTGCACTTAGTCTGTCAGCTCCTCGGTCATCAGACAAAAAGCCCTTCTATTGGCGGCCACCATCCGTCGGCGTCCTAATCCGGCACACACAAGTTATATAAAATGCACATCCAATCCAACGCGACACAAAAAACCCCACTAATACTCAACAGCTTGGCGATCTGCTGGCGTGGCTCTTTAACTGTTCCTGAAGAACAGGGCTGCACTGGAGCACCGTGATGTTTATAGTGGACCTGCTGCTGTTGCTCATCGACCTAACCTGCTCCGTCCTGACTGCCGTCGTCCAGACTTTCCTCCGGCCGAGGTTGAAGTGTATCGATGGGGAGCTCTGCCTGATAACGGGGGCCGGCGGCGCGCTGGGTCGGCTGTTCGCCCTGGAGTTCGCCAAGGAGGGGGCGCGCCTGGTGCTGTGGGACTGCAACACCACCGCCAACGAGCAGACGGCCCAGCTGGCGCGCGAGCTGGGAGTGGAGGCGCACGCGTACACGGTGGATCTGTCCCAGCGTCTGAGCATCTACGAGACGGCGGACAAGGTGAGGGCGGAGGTCGGGGAAGTCTCCATGCTGGTCAACAACGCAGGCGTGGTGGCCGGGCGGAGGCTGCTGGACTGCCCCGACGAGCTTTTGGAGAAGACGCTGCTGGTTAACTGCCACGCGTTGTTTTGGGTGAGACTTTGACGCGCGCACCTTTTACGCACAAAAAGTTTGAAACTGTATGTAGGCCAAATGTCCACCTTTGCTAGACACCGAGCTGACGTCGTGACGACTTACGTAACATCTAATTCACCGCGGTCCTCTGCGCTGCCTCGGGTCAGTATTTGTGCACCGACGTGTGAAGGGATCAGAGCAGAGCCGGAACAGAACAGTGTGGCCATGTGACCGTTCATTTGTCCAAGTGAACACGAGGTTACAAGTTGGTGCGGTAACCTCATCCACTCATCCCCAGAATCAAGGGAGCCCACCCGTAAAGACAGCATGTGATTCTGCCCTTGATCCTCTTGAAGCCTCAGTCTCATACAATAAAAGGCTGAAGATCATTAGCACCAAATATCAAGGTGGTCAACAACGGATTTATAGTGGTCGAGCTGTCTTTAGTTTTGTTTGTTTTTTGCCTAAATAGTTGCTTTACAAATTTATATTTTTGCATACAAAACATATGATCTTATGAAATATGTTTTGTTATAAATTAAACTAGCCAATAGGAAATGGAAGTACAGCTGAAACGATTAGTTGATAAACGGATCAGTTTAGTGACAGAAAGTGAATTGGCAACTATTTTGATAATCATAAAGCTTTTTCTTTTAATTATTTAAATGCATTTTTTTTATAATTTCGTGGTTTGAACTATTGTTTGGACAAAACAATAGTGCTTTTACATTAATGCATAAGTAACAATCTAATGATATAATATAAGTCACAGGGTCCATTTTTCTTTATTGAGTAATTTAACTTTTAGTTCCTTAACTACGTGTTCCTGTTAAATGATTTCACTTAACATTTTTAAAGCAGAAATTTTACTTGTAATAGAGTATTTTTACCATGTGGTACTAGTACTTTTACTTAAGTAAAGGATCTGAGTACTTCCTCCACCACTGCTGGGCCCTTATTAAACCATAATGGCTCCCACTCTCTGCATTTTGTACTGTATTCCTGTGCTGGAATACTACACAGCCCCCAGCTGTGTTTAATTTAATAAATAATAAAGGTCATAAAACAAGATTTTGACACATTTAAGCAAACAAGAGGAAGCTAATTATAATATAATATACTTCTGTGTATTCAACTGTTGATTTAGTAGCTGGTCCACCCAGATATGTTGGACCACAGTACTTCAACATATTTGGTCTTCAGCACACTTCTCTATTTCTCCTAAAAAGGCACTGATATCTTCCCAAATTCACCCAACAGATGACAAAGGCCTTCCTGCCTCAGATGAAAGCAAAGAACCACGGTCACATTGTAACCATTGCCAGTGCTCTCGGACTTTTCAGCACTGCATGTGTAGAGGTAAGACTTGATGAATGACTTCCTCAACCACAAACTGAACGGACAAATCTGAGAACAATCTATTTTATAGAACATTTAAACGCTGGCCTCTCCGCTGGCATTTACTTCCTTTCCTGCAGGATTACTGTGCCAGTAAATTTGGAGCCGTTGGTTTCCACGAGTCACTGACACACCAGTTGCTAGCAGAGGACCAGCATGGCATCAAAACCACTTTAGTCTGCCCTTATATTGTCGACACAGGGATGTTTGCAGGCTGTGAAATCAGGTAAGATGCCAACATTCATCATTTGATTACTTTTTTTTTTTTTTTTTACTGTTAACACTGGAAAAAGTTTTTTTAAAATTTGATATCTACAAGGAAGGAGCTCCGGAGTCTAATCCCGCCGCTGGAGCCCCTCTACACTGTGCAGAAGTCCATGAAAGCCATTTTAGCCGAACAGCAAATGATCTGCATTCCTCGCCTAATGTACATCCCCTTTCTCACACGAGTGTGAGTATTGATCAGGTTATTTGTTTATATGTAAACAATATTTACAGGTTTGTATCGGGAAGAAGACACTGAATGAATGTGGCACTTCTGTTTCCCTCCTTTCATTCTCCAGATTGCTACCTTGGGAAGCAAATGTGGCAGCATATCGCTTCATGGGAGGTGACAAATGCATGCTTCCCTTTATCAAGAACGTCGAACTGAAGGACTCAGATGGCCACATCAAATCCTCTTAAGACTTCTGTCGGTCTCTTACAACCTTGTTAAGTTATGAACCAATGCAGATACTAAAGGCTGGTTGTATATTCTTAATAAACAAACTTGTATCTGAAGGGAGGGCCCAGTACCTGCACGTTTATTTTTACACTGGGCTGAAACGTCACTTTATTCACACCCATACTGTATTACATACATGTCAGGTCATTTCTGGTTATAAATAACCATACCTGGGGATCTGGAGTGCAGCCGGGGATTTCTTAAGGAAAATGAATTTCCTTAAAAGTGAATACAAAGTTGTTGATTAACCTCAACCCTGGAGGCCAACGAGCCAGTAAGATTCACAAACCAAGAGATATTCATCAAAATACTGTGCACGTAAGAGTCTGCAATGAGAACAGATCTATACAAGTGCCTCTTTTTATTCACAATAACAAACAGTGCGGGAACAAAGACAGGACGTTAAATCTACGGGAAACAACATGCAACAAAAAAATATTTAGCATTATGTTTGAGCCACAGACTACAGTCTCCATGACTGTAAAAATGAACTCAAACATACAAAAGAAGCACTAAAGAAATCGCTCTCATATGATTCAGATGTTCAGAGTTCCACAATACTGTTGAAATACACCTCTGTTGCTGCTGAAAGACACTGACAATTGTATTAAGCTTCATATTCGAATCCTTTGCCACACAGTAGACAAAGGGCCCAAACACATCAGTTTTTCAGTTAAGTCAACTTTTGGTCATGTCTTTAAAAAAACCCTATTAAAAAAAACCTCCATCACAGACCACACCATAAATTCAGGCAAAATGATCATTTCTCTGGCAAATCCATCATAAAGTGTCAAGTCAAACCAAATCTGAAAAGACTAAAGTTCAGCCGAAGCAGGTCTGTCGTGCGACTCGAGGTCACTGTGACTCCAGCACTGTATTGTGGTCTCCGTATTAAGTGAACACCATCACATCGGTTTCAAACCAGCTGCACGGTGGCTGCCTGTAAGTACCCCTGCAGGAACTGGAGGGCTTCTGCGTTCAGACTGGTGCTCAGCATCGAGGGAACCTGCACAAAAACAAAAAACAAACACAAACAGACAAGAATCACTGATTTGCTATCTCGTCGCCTGTAGCAGCAAAAATCTTAACTTTTATTTTCGTTCCAAACTAACATCATTACAACTTTATCAAAAGAACACAACAAAAACCACAGAACATTAGTATTGGAATAAGTTGCTGCTACGTGTTTCTCCAAACATACCCGTCCCGGACAGGCAGTAGAAAGCTTGTGGAGTGACTGGGCCAACAGGATCTTGGGGTTGCCGACAGCGTCTCCAATCGGGTCGTGCTCCTTCTTCCCAGCAAAGGCCAGTTGCGAGAACGCCGTCTGATAGCCTGGCGCGTCTTCTATGTCGATGAAGTGCTCATCATCTGGGATGCTGTCGTCTTCTGGCAACTCAAATAGACCAATGAGCGCCTGGAGCAGAGGGGTCCTAAACGTACACATTAAAACCCAAATGACTGGTTATAGTTTTACTCAAAGATAAACTCAAGATAACAAATTAAGCAAAGACTCTACTGATACTGTACGTATCAGGAGAGCATTTCTGCTATTTAGATGTAGGCAAAATCTTGGGAACACCATTACACATGGGCTACATTCAGCCTGTTGCACTGTAAGGTGTTTATTATCTTTAATCAAGCAACGTGAGTGAAACTATAGGTTCTCTAATATAAAGAAAAACATTAGATATATTTTCCTTCAGGCTGGTTTCTTACCAGAGTTTAGTGTACTCCGTGTCCATCATTGCAGGACATTCAGTGAGGACCTTTGTAATGCCAACAGCGCAGATCTTCTTTTCAACTGCCCCAGACACCTTCTGAACCTCTGGAATAATTATTTTCTCCAACACCATACCAAACATTCTGCAATACAAAAAGCAAACAGGATTAATACTATACTGAAGGCAGGAGCAAGAAAACAACAACATCATCATCGTCATCACATGGAGACATTTCAAACACCTATTACTTATAACTATGCATATAAATGCATTGACCTCTAGTAAACAGTGTGCCTCCAAATATAGTACCAAACCATCAGTACTTACTTTGGCTGGATGCTGTCAAAAATCTCCTGAAGTGCAATAGCTCCGTATTTGACGCCATACAAGTTGACGAACACCAGGAAACCTGTGAGAAAGACAGAAAACAAGTCAAAACTTTCAGTTAATAACAGAACTGGAGATAATGTAAGCTGTACTGGCTGATATCACACCCTTGCTGTCACTTCTTACGAGTTAAAATTTCAATTCAATTTTATTTATTGCAATAACAATAATAGCAACAACGGCTGTTGAGCAGGAGCACGGGGGGAGCAGGTGCAACCTTAGATAGACACATAAAAGGCATGTGCACGGTCACTGACAATGTTTAACAGATTAATAGCTCTGAACAGAAAGTTGGTAATGAGATGATGGTACGAACTCTTGATGAACTTGGTGGTTTTTGAGCTTTGTAGCCTCTGGAAGAGCAAAATGAAGATCTGTTTCCTGTACTGGGTGATAGATTCTCTGGCAAAAGAAAAACAAAATCATGTCACGACCTAAACCAATTTCTCATTTTCACCAGGCATGACATTTAATAGGTGATCCAGTGCAAACACAACTATAATCAGCTTACGGGGGCATGTGCTCTATGATGCTGTTGAGGAGGTAAAAACCTTGGTGGTCGTTGGCCTTAGAGGCAATAAGCTTTTGGAAAACTCCAAGCAAGCCGGGCTGAGAGGGAAAGATGAGAAAGACAAGACCCAAGTGTCAACGTACTGGTCACACAATGAATAAACCATGCAATCCATAAATGCTAAAAATAAAAAAAAGGTAGCGAAAAAAATCAGTTATCAACTCTAGACAATTAAAACGTTATAATTTTCTCTACCGTACACAACACTCCCATCACTTACTATTTTATCTGCCGCAGAGGCAGCAATAGTGGCACTTCCCTTCTCCAGGTAAGCCTGAAGCAGGCGCACCAGAGGCGGGATGTTTCCTGTCCGTTCCCATAGCGCAGGCTGCAGCAGGTGAGGGAATAAAGCCATGTAGGAAGAGGGGATAGAGTTGGAGTGGATCTCTAGGAGGAGAGACATCACCTGGAACACGTACGGAAGAAACTCTGCAACAGCGGACAAGAGGAGGATGAGTGGAGTTGCCTCTTATCAGCTACAAGCTGTGTTTTTTAACAGATCATCTGCACGGAGATGCAATCAATTCCAGGGGAAAGTGACACACCCTGGACATCGTTCTGAAGGATCTCCGTGAAGACCGGGAAGAGTGCCTCCTCGAAGCTGCTCACAGTCGCAGGGTTGGCCTTGCAGGTGATCCGGACAGACAGGCACAGGGACTCAAACAAGTAGTGGTTAAAGTGAGGCTTGCTGGGATTCTGAAATCCAGACAGATGACAGATTTTGGATTAGTGGACACGTGTAATCTCTAAACAAAGCAGAATCTTGGTGAATCCATTTGTATCCATGAAGAGTAAAATGTTACCTTGCTGACTAAGAGGAGCTTATGAGTGAGCTGACCAATCAGGGTGGGAATGTAGGGAACAATGGCCTCCTGCAGCAGGGAGAAGCTGCGCATGATGGCTTTAAAAATTAAAAAAAGAAGAAAGAATAGAAAATAAACACATGATGAGGCTATTTAAAATAACTCTGGGGTTGGTTGCGGAACATTAACAAAGAGCATTTAGATGACTTCGTTTACCTTTCATGATGTATTCATTTTCTGCAGAACCGGGAAGAGCCAGTGCCTTGAACAAGTGGTTGAGCAGCTGTTCGGTAAAAGGTGCCATCTCTGCAGGAGTGATACTGAAAAACATACAAAAGAGAATAAATCATTTGTTACCATTTCACCTAATGTCCAGCTTTATGACATTTTTTACTTTTTATGGCAACATAAGTGCACATATTGTTTAAAGTACAGTCATTCCAAAGCCATTTAAACCAATCTGAAAACAGTCAGAATTGTTCTTTAATATAGAGACATTGGCCTTGTTCTAAACTGGACCCAACTTATTTGAAAACTGTGTTTCAATGTATAATGTGATGTAAAAAAAGAAAAGAAAAACGTGAGCAATTACATTACATTTAGGCATTTTGCAGAAGCTTTTATCCAGCAATAAAAACAAACGACTTCCAAACAATACTCAGAAACTGTTTAGGTTAATTAGAATATCAGTGTTCTTCACACTTACAGGGTGGTGTTGTTGGGGCCTCTCATTGTGAACAGCCTCTCCAAAGCATGGGCAGCATAAGTGTGCTCCACTGTGCTCTCCGCCTGCAGGTGACTTATCAGTAGAGGAACTGCTTGCAGCAGCTGCTCCTTAGGAAGCTGAAGGAAAAGGACAAAAGAACAAAGCCCTATGTGATGGATTTATTTTGCCTCTTGAAATTGAACACGTTGTGGAGAAAGTAACAGTTTATACCTGGCTTCTGAAGATCATGACGTACTTGATGGCATCTGCCTTCAGCACTGGGAACTCGTTTACTACAACGACAATGAGTGCTTGAGGTTAATTAATGTGTAAACCTAAACCGAGCCAGCTGTTGTAGCACATCATACATTTTGCAGCTCGACAGCACATTTGAGAAGAGTAAGTATTCTTACCATTAGGGGATTTTAAGTCTGAGAGAATGTGGTTCACAAAGAATTCATTCAGATTCACCAGCTCATTGGCTTGTGTTATTCCATGCTAGAGAAAAAAGAAAAAGAAAGACAACTTAAAGACTGAGCAAATTATTCTAATTAAATCCAACATTATAAATGGCCATGGTATTATGGGTATTATATTCAATAATACCCTCAAAATTAAAGTCAACAATACCTTCTGTGTCTGTGCTTTAGACGCCAGTGATGTGACCAAATAGATGGCAGCATCTTTGTGCTTCCAGTTCTCCCCGGGATTCTTGGCATACTCTGCCAGCATTGAGTTCACATAGCCGGAGAAGATTGCTGTGACAGGGCCCTCGAAAAATTTACAAAGGCCTCTCACCAAGTCACATGCCGCCCTACGACGCGTGTCGATGTCTGAGGAAGGATGGGGAAAGGGTTAACAATGGGGACAACCATCCAACTGACTGAATAATAGTGGTGTAACGGATCGCAGTTGATCCTAACAGAAAGTTTAACCATCATAGTGTGACACAGTTTTACCACTGCCGTTACTTTTATAAATATTTCCCTAAATCTCGATGCAGAGATGCAGTGAAAACATACAAGACAGACTGAGTGCTGCGTTATATTCTGAAGGCATGTTGAATCCCAATGAATCAGGAATGTTGCTACGTTGTAAGAGGAAATGCAGTGAGTGACGATTATGGCTAGCGAAGGAAAGGAAGCGCTTGAGAGGCCTCCCACATCATTTAAATTCCAGGTATGGTTGCATTTTGGTGGAAAAAAGGGTGGTGGACAAAACTAACAGTGTGTAGATATTGTGCGATGACAAAACCATATGACATCACCCCGGTGTGTCAGCGACAGGAGCTCCGTTAAGTTCTTTAATAAATAAATAGATGGAAAACAAAAGTTATTTGTGTCCCTTCTTTTTTTTTATACAAAACATTCTCCGAGACTATAATCCGTGGTCCAATCCATGAGTTTGTGATCTGTTACATCACTACTAACTATGCATATATAGACTAATGCTGAATGCCCTGAGAGACACTTTGAAACAACAGTCAAATCAAAATCACCTTTACTGTCATTGCATATGTATACAACAAAATGTGTGGCCTTTTTCTTCGAGAGGCCACAAATTTCATTGTAGACATATGCAATGACAATAAAGGTGATTTGATTTGAGAGACACTTTGAAACAACAGTCAAATTACATATTCTCTCATGTATTTGTGTGAATAATTTCCATTAGGGGAGGTGATAATCAATCGAACTCTTTACCAGATCCTTCAAGGTCCCTCCGGATGTATTCCTCAGAGTTATCTTCAAAGGCCTCTTCATCTGCACCTAATTGGGCATCACAGTCAATCTGGTCAGTATCACACAGTATACATGTTTGTGTCCAAGCAAGTAGAGCTCTGAATCAGCCTACTGCTGATAACATTTCCAGGTGCAAAGCATTTACTTACTTCTGAACTCCATGTTGGGCACAATGACCTTCTCACAAATGCTAGTCAGTGTATTCTGGTCCTCAAATAGATGCTTGTAGTGTGGCCTTTCACAGACTGATGCCAAGAACTGGATAGCATTGCTCACCAGCTGCAACAAATATGCGGTGCATTGTTAGTACAGGAAAAGTGAACTTCAAAACAAACAGTAAGGGACTACTGATCACCGATTACTCTTACCAGGTCATATTTGACTTCCTGGCCAGTAGAAACTAAAAGGTTCCAGATAGCAGTGACGAAGCGCGGCAGATACGGCTGGAATTCTTCATCGTACTTCTGAGCGTAAAGAGCAGCATTGTCACAGATCTGAGACTTCAACAGCTCCAGTAGACCCGCTTCCTCCTCATCCTACCGAATGGTCATAGGACATACAAACAAATGTTAGAAACCTATTTATAGCACAGCAGTGTTGAAAATGTATTTCATGAGTAAAAAAATAAATAAATAAATACTCACATCTGTTTGTAAAAGTTTATTATCCAAAGTCAGCAAGCCATGGAAATTGGTCATCCAGGTTTCCATGTTGTCTTCAAAAAACTCTGGAAGGTCCTGTGTAATAATACAGAACACAGTTGAAGACAAAATGATGCAAGCGTATGTGCATTACTAAAGCGAATTCATCATTCACTTCAGTGGAAGTGTAAGATTGCCTTGCAATAATTACACGCGTATTAATCATTAACTATTTGACTGCATTTCTGTCCAAGACAAAATAATAAATGAAAGAAAACATTTTAATTTCAGCTTTTAAGATACTTTGGACCCCCTTTTGATTGTTTTTCTATTACTGATTTTATTTGAAATGATGATTAGCTATCAAGTGCTTCAATTAGTTTTGTCAAAACAACTTCAGTGCTAAAACATCTTAACTGTAAAATATGTTCTTCTCATCTAACGTGCCAGAAAGCAGTTGTTTATATTGACTTTTACAGCACAGGAGAGCCAAAACAACTCAGTGCTTCTAGTGTTTAACAACATACATGTTAAAGAGAAGAAACCTTATGAATACTGAAAGCTAAAAATAAAACAACTTATTTAAAATACTCAGACCCAATATTGGAGCTGGCTTTAAACAAGTTACAAGCTGTACACAAACTGCAACCAGCCAATAATACATTATTATTATTATTATTATTATTAATATAATAATATGGTACTAAGACTCTTTACATAGGTTAAAATAAAAATAGATAAGAAAAAAAAGCATTAAATAATCATAGGTAAAAGAAAACATAACACACACACTACAAACATCTGACATGCAGAGTGTTAGTGCCAACACCCCGATATACAACTTAGTCTTTAAAACGTTGACCTGAGACTTCCCTGATCATCAAGAACCACAACAGCTACTTCATATATATACAC
>JAVQJL010028258.1:0-33233 GCA_036024295.1 Nannoperca obscura
CCCCCCCCCCCCCCCCCCCCCCCCCCCCCCCCCCCCCCCCCCCCCCCCCCCCCCCCCCCCCCCCCTTGCGTGAAGCTCATCAGCTCTGGGCAAACTGACCCTTCAACTCACCTAGACTACATGTGCTGCTGGGGTACTGGGAATTGAAGAATCAGAGCTGACTATTTGTGTAAGCGATCATTTAGACAGCCAGTAAACACCACCCTGCAGGCTGGAGGCGGTGCTCGAGTGTGGATGTGCCTGTAGGTGCGTAAAGGGCTGGCAGAGCTGTTGAGACATGCAAATGAGACACTGATTTACCTGTCTGTCATCTCCTGCCCGTTCCAGCAGAGGGAGTGGTTCGCTGGAGCAGGCTCCCGGCTGCACAGCGCCTCCCCCAGGCCACTGTAGAAGGAGCTGAAGCCCCTCAGGTTGGATATGAACTCCCTGCGGTAGGAAAAGAGAGGAAATGTTCAACATAGAGAGAGACAGAATAAAACTTCAGCTAATCTGCATATCACTCGTGCACATCTTCATGGGGGAGACGAGCAGAAAGATGAATTGTCCTCGAGTGAGAGAGGGAAAGAAACAAAGGAAGAAACACAAAGGAGAAGAGGCAGAGACAGAATAAGAGAGCCTTATAACAGTGAGAGCAAGTCGATGACACCCCCTGGAGAAACAGAGGGTAAAAGAGGCAAGAATAAGCAGCGTCTCTATTCCTAATTGACATTAATCTGGCCATTGTGCTGCCGAGGCCAGCTGCCCCGCTGGGCACTATTACACTGTTCATTTAAGCTTGTTATTGCATCAGGGGTGTTAAAAACACTCGAGTGTCACAAGGAAACAGGAGGAGACCTGTCCACCGTGTCAGGGACAATATTTTTGTCTGTCAGACATGTATTGCTCCTGCAGCGATCTGGAGTGCTGCTTCATCAGCTGTACGGGTCTCAGTCTGGACTACGGTCCCTGATTTCCTCACCTGCGGAGGCCAGCCAAAGTCTCATCAGAGTCGGAGGACGAGGGCGGCGCGCTGCGGGCCGCGGAGGCAGCGGGAGGCTGGGGTGGAGGGGGTCTGACGGAGCGGGAGGCCCGCTGAGGAACGTGTCCGCACATCCCGCTCACCTGCAGAGGAGACAGGAGAAAAACCAGGTGAGTGAGTGAATTCACTTCCCCGATCCTCTTCACCACACTTATGTTTCATTGCTCCCGGGTTCCTCCCTGAGCCTGTTTATTCAAACTCTTAATAGCAGTGACACTGCAGACAGTAAGGACCTGTCAGCAGCCACACCGCCGGCCTCACTCAGCTGAGCCCCTCTGCAAACTGTCATCTGTTTGGGCCTGTTTATTTTTGGGAGGGATGAAAGCGGCGGGGGGGGATTTGCATAACAAACAAGTCATTGTATCCTCTGCCAGCCATTTCCGCCTTGTTCCCATTTGTAATCATAACACTCCAAAAACCGCCAGTGTGAAAACAAGGCCTCTCGTTTGCTTCGTCTTCCCCCATAAACGCCATTGTGTCTCCACGCGGGACGACACAACAATAATAAATAAGAAGTCCCTCTCTGTCTCTAACAGATAATGGACCTTCACATTCTTTTCAGGTGCAATAAAAATGCAAATGGATGTTAATGTTTAGCTTGTGGTTTAATGATTTGCCGGTGGTTTAATTTCCCCTGAGGAAACTGGCCAAGGCTTAATTCTGCCATGTAATGTTATCGGCTAATTGTGCCCAGCTCCCCTTTAAGTGAATAGGCTGGCACCGCTGCTGCTGAATACTGATGTGACCAGATGAGCAGCACTGGACATCTTTATCTGGTGGCAACCGAGGCCACACACACACACACACACACACACACACACATGCACATGCACATGCACGCGCACATTCATGGATTTCCCAGCATAAACAAAAATGTTTTTTAATGCAATTACTCATTTGAACATAATGCACCTAAGACCATTAACATGGTAAACATGCACTCCTACATAATACACTCATGACACACACACACACACACACACACACACACACACAATCCTAATAGTCACAGATGGTTGAGTTCTCCTGCACCAGGTATTCACTAATACCCAGCATCCCTGACTAGCCATCTCCAAAAATACTCCCCTACCATGTATAACACACACACACACACGCACGCACGCACGCACACACACACACGCTTCAGCCCATTGTTTCTGCCACCCCATTCTTTCCCTCCACATCTTCCTCTCGTGTACTTCGCTCGCTCTCCTGTGCCTGGAGCGAGTGCCGGTGCTCCCGCAGGCCATGATTAATGTGATTGGAGCTGCGTTCCTCTTTTTGTTTGTGCGTTCCCGGGCAGCCGTGGGGGAATCGTGGCACAAGGGAAAGACTTTTTCCGGCCCCGGGCCCCGCCGCCGCTCCAACCCCCCCCCCCCCCCCCCCCGCAGAGTGTTTCCGGATTCTTCAAGGAAGGGGCTCATTAGTGTGGTATTAATATCACCCAGGGCTGGACCAACACAACCAACAGGAGAGTCTGCAGATAAAGCCTGCCTCAGCGTGAGAGCCTGGAAATATCTGCACACTTTTATCTGCAGTGAGCAGCTCGCCTCACTGTGAGAGACACACACACACACACACACACACACACACATCTCAGGTTCCATGTGGCGCTGTGCAAACATGGTGTAAAGATAAACTCCAAACCAATCAATGGCAGTGCACGTGGATCCCGGCGCTCTGATGTATAATCAGGCTCATACATTAATCTTGACCACAAGGAGTTATTAATAAGCAAACAGTTTCAGAGGGAAAGATGATACCATCAGGGCTGTAGAGGTGGCATGATGCCCTGCACAGCTGTAACAGCATATTGGTGAGTAATGTTTGTGTTCCAGGGGAGTCGAAGTCTCAGGGGAGAGACTGAGTCAGCACTCAGACCTCCTCCTCCTCCTCCCTGCATTGTTGTCACCAGCATAGGAGCTCACTTCTGGTGAAATGCTCACATTATACCTAAAACCTATTTCAGCTGAAGCCCTTTCAAATTCTCCCAGTGAAATGAAAATGAGGGAAAAGCCTCACTTTGTCTCAAAAGTAAAGTTATACCAGACAGAACTCGTGGTTAAATATCACAACTGTCTGGGTTGGAAATGAGCAACATGGTGCAACAACAGCTCCAGCCGCCCTGCAGATCATGCCACTTTAATGTCTTTTAGCGTCATTGCTGTGAAAATCGTTAATATTGCTTTTATGCAGTTAAATTGTCAACGTTTAGGTCAGTTTAGTGAAGTTGGCATTTTTTTGGACGTTTTAATCGTTTATCTGTGTCTTCTAGCTAACTATTTTCAATGTTTATGCGCTATTATTTTCATCTTTGACACAAATACATGAATACATTAGCTGAGCTAGCTACTGCACAGTCTTTTCACTTACCCCGTGGCAACTCCAGAGGCCTCAGCAAAAGTTGTGTGGTGAATGCACTCCAAAGACGAGCTTAGGAGCTGGTCATGGCAATGACACGCTGAGCTCCGCTGATTTACAATGACTCATCTCATAACTCTCACATGTGGTGAATGGCATGTGGGTAAAATTGGCAGGGAACTGAAAACACGTATGTCAGAACATCATGACGCTGGATATAAAAATAGAAATTCCCCCTTTGCTGCAGATGTCTTAGAAAACATTTATCCTTAACATCTGATATCTGAAATGCTTAAACAGGCTGTTTTGTACATGTTAATACATGTGCATACAGTATATAGACAATGTGAACTTTTAATGTTGTTTGTATCTAATGTCTCTATATTATTTAATTATTCTCTAAATATACATTTTTGCCCCGGCTGAATGAAAACAGGTCCATTTCTTTGCAGCCATTATACTTTCAGATTGTCCTCTTTAAGATGGGTTATTGAGACTTCTGAACATTTTTGCTTCATGTCCATAAACTGTGGATATGAAGCACTGAAATACAGGGATCAAAGCACAGTTTCAGGTAAAGCTCCAATTCTTTCAGCCTAATCTGAAAACCTCATTAATCAGTTCAGTAAATCCCCCGATTCAGGAATCTCGTTAATAACAAATCCCCAAATATTTTGAAAATAATAATTTGTCAATATTTCTGCACAAAGTTGGATTACAAAGGTTTTCTTCTTGCGTGATTCATTGTCGGCACAAAACAACATATATGTGACTAAATACTAAACTTAATTGAAGATGTTAATCTCACTAAAATAGACGAGAAAGCCGTGCAGATCCGAGCCAAAGTCAAAATGAGACATTAGCTGTTTGTGCAGCAAAGAGAAAAAGAAAATGTATTTCACATTTCTCACTCAGAGTTGTGCAACTCCTGAAGCATTCAGAGCTGTGAAAAGCTATTAAAGCTTGATGTCTTTCCGATTTTATAGACGTTGTTCTGATACAGATGAGACAGCCGGTGGGTCTGAAGTAGGTACACAATGTTTTCTTCAAAGCCGAAAAACAGGTCTGAGCAATGAGATGGATTCTCTAAGAAGGTGCATTGAGGGACAAGTCGTCTGCAGTAGGAGAACAATGAAGATTTGATTAATGGCTCTTTAGCTCAAATGATTTCTAGCCAAATTATGAAGAATTACATAGCAGATGATCAGTAAGTCAAAAGACTTGTTTGTTTGCGCTCCTGTCTGAAGTTAGAAGAGAAGATAGATAACTCTCTCATCTTTATGCCGTCCGGCTCACTTTGAGTATGCATTAAACAAATCAGAGTTAAAATGACGGCGCTGATGGTGATGGTAGGTGGATTTTGTTATCTTCAGACAGAGCCCGGCTAACAGTTTCCCCCTGTTTTCAGTCGTTATGCTAAGCTAAGCTAACCACCGCACAGATACAAGAGAGGTATCAAACCTCTCATCTAAATAGTGGCCAGAGCACCTTCGAACAAACTGGTCATGAAAAAACATTTTATTTGGTGTGTTTTTAATCTTTTCAAAGCCATATAGAAATATAAATGAAAAAACTAAATTCAAACCACAGGACGGGACCTTTTTATGTTCCATAAGTTGATCGATAGGCTTTGAATACACATATTTGTCTGGAAAACAGCTCAATCTAAATTAAAATAAGCGTTGTGTCCTTTGAATATAAACAGCAGCTAAAAAGCGTGTAAATTTGATTATGATCATCTAAAGACACACGATGCTTATTGCAAACACATTTCATATCGGGCCTTTAAACCTCCTGTTTATCTTCATTAATTCAAATTAAACGTGCGACTCGATAAATAATAAGTGTGGTGAAGTGTGGTGATATGTTACAGCATTTAAAAACACGATTTATTGCATGTTTGAAAGCTCAAATGGCTTTTACAACTTAAAAAACGGGGTCTTGCGTCTCAGAAACCTACATGTTTGAATGGATTATTAAGCAATAAAAATGCAGCAGAGATTTAATTAGTGCTCTGGTTTCCTGCATAAAAGCAGCAGTTTGGCTGTGATTTGATCTGCTTGAGCTATTTTGGTGCACAAAGAGGAAGACAACAAGAAAGGGAGCTGATGAAAAGTGTGTTATTGACAAAAAAGAAAAAGTTACAGGCTCATGAAGAGATATGTGATAAAAGACTTGTGACTAATCACCCAACTGTGTCAGATGTGTGCAACAACACACAACTCATGTACGCCGCAGTGTCTCCCGTCTCATCGTGGTCAGATCCGTCATATTTCTTTCCAACCTACTTCCCGTCTTCATTATCAGCCGAGGGGTCGCAGGGTGATGGATGTCTCCTCCACACTCTCCTGTCCTCCTTCCCCTTGGGCTCGCTCTTCACACTCTCCCCTCCGTTCTTCTTTCTCTCCCCTCTCTCTTCCTCTCTTTGCCGCCGTTTCTCTCCTCTCTTTCTCCTCAGTAACTGGTAAAAATAGAGCTTCATAAATCATGCATCTTCTCTCACAGCAGCGCGTACGAACAAGCGGAAACGGAATAAATGGAGGGAGAGGAGGAGGGGGGGGTGAAAAAAAAGAGAGAGAGAGAGAGAAGGATGTTGAGGATGAGATGAAGAGACGGAGGTGGATGACATCCAACTCCAGGAGAGGTTGTGGGAAGTTGACAGGGGAATAGATTGGAGCTGCGGGGCTCTTGGCTGCCCTCTCCGTCTCTCTGAACATTGGTTGATTCACGCTGGAGCTGCAGCGGATGGAGGAAATGAATGTTAACATGCCAGGGAGAGGTGCTGGCAGGCGATGAGTGGTCATCTCGCCGGCACAGTAAGTCGAAAGAGAAGTCTCTCTCACACCTCGAGGACTATTTTACTGAGATAGAGTCGATCCGTTTGTCACCCTGTGTAACAGGGGTCTGCACTCTCACCGGAGGGGAGGTAAAGTGAGCGCTGCCTTCCACAGCTCTTCAGGTCACATTAAACCACAAAAACAAGACATAGCACCCCTCAGATCCATTTTTAGACATTTGAAAAGAATTTGCAGTACAGAAAATCAGCAGCGACTTCAAACTAGGTACAGCAGACAATATATTTGGTCACTTCAGTGTCCAGTGTGTAACAATAGATCTGCTTTTTGAAAAAGTGGTGCTAAGGCCCTCAAGGATGCGCCAAAAAAACTAATGTTAGAAAGTTCTCTCTGAAGATTATTATATTAGGTTTTTATTTGTAAAAAGATCTTTCTGTGTATTTGACACATTGTGGATTATCAAAGGTTTACTCCACCCCTCTCAACCCGATTGAAAATACCTTCCAATCAGTCTCTGATTTTATTCTGATTGTTATCGTGCGTAAAATACATGGGAGTTAAACACAAGTCGTGAATGTGACGTGAATGTTCAGGCATCATGAAACGCACCAGCAAGAAGGGATTTCACAGAGTTCCTGCTCGACGCCGCATTACATGCAACAGTGATATAAGTGATAAAAGACTAACTAGATGAACCGGAAGTGTTGGTTCAGTGTACGCACAATTAAATAGTAAATTGGCTAAAATGTGGAAAAAGCCCTGCACTGGTCCTTTAATCCCTAAATCCATTCACTCAGATCTTAAACTTGTTATTTGAGGTGAAGTCATCAGGTGTTGTCTAATTTTAGTTGCTCTCCCATGAATTTGCAGTGAGACAAAAGTAGGCTTTAGTGAAACGACGCCTCTGTCCCTTCAATGACACTACTGAGCAACGAGTGTCTCTGCAAGATTACATTCAAACACTCACTCACACACACACACACACACACACACACCTTTGTCACAACAATCCACTGCCATAATGCAGCATTAATCCCGTATACTGGAACCAGAGTCAGAGCCATAAACACTTTGTAAAGTCACCTTTGGCTTAAATAAACCCACATTGGACTCGTTTAATTTTGGATAAGCAACTCTCTCACACACACACACACACACACACACACACACAGAGTGATTTCCCCTAAGTCAGCGATTCATGGATGCAGCCACGCCCTCGTGCTGCAGAGTAAGTGAGGTCAACCTGCGTGTTAATAAATGATGGGTTCTGAGTGGAAACCTGGACACCGCGGGTATTCGGGGCGTAAGAGTGAAAAGTTCAACAGACACAAACGAGCAAAAAGCACATCCAGCTCTGTAACTCTGGCAGAAAGAGGCCTTCATATTTCATGAGCACTTCTCCCTGACTTCACATGTGGGCTACGAACCAACTTGACGGTTTTATTGCAGTTCAAACCACACATGTCGGTCGAGTCAACTGCTGCTGAGGAGTGGGAGACGGGCTTCCAGGGAGACGTGCTGGGAGCATCTGTCTGACTGCCCTAAAAAATACATGCTCGAGCTCCTCCCTCCCTCTCCATGTTGTTATTTCTGTTCAGTCCAAGGTGCATTCGTGCTTTGAATGTGGGGAAACAATGTGTTGTAGGTCAGTTGTAGTTGTGTCGAGTTGTGAGTTCCTACTAAAAGGTGATGTCTTCTTTGTTGCAGTGAAAGAAATGTAGCCTCATCTTCCCCAACGCAAGAAAAGTTTCCCAACATGAAATTAACTTTGTAAGAATGTAATATTTCTTTCATTTCTTCATGTCTGTTCGAGGACCGGGGTTTCGACTGTGATGCACTACTACATCATAAAATTCAGCTTCCTCATTGATTTCAATGAGACCAGTGTACTGGCACAGTAATGCTGCTGACACAGGGCTCTGGAAAAGATTCAGGGTCATCTGAGTGTGGCTCGACTTTAATGCAAACTAATCCCATCGGGCATCTGTGACTGCTTTGGTCGATCAAACACGTGTAACTTTACTTTGTCACATGAAAAGCCTGAGTGCGGGGTCATACTAGGCTTTCTGTCCAACAAACCAGCCTGCAAACAAACATCATCAAACACAAAGCATCACTATTTCTGTCGGGTGACTGCACACATTTGCAGATCAAAGTTAAACAAAGATGAATCTTGACCTGCAAGAGAAGCACTACACCGTTTGGTATAGTGACCCCTTCTCAAGCGTCGCAATGACGTTTCAACTCGATTCAACTTGGTCTTGTCGTTCACAGATAGTGCAACCTAGGAGGGACTGTAATGCTCACGATCTGTTCACTGGAATGACCGAGACGCCATCTTGAACCACAGAATCCAGTTCTCTTCACGCACAGATGAGTTTAACTCAAAACAGGAGACGCAACATTGAATTCATCAGCTGTGTGGCCTGACCGACGGACTTCACCTTAATTCTACTGTTTATGTACAGCTTGCTTTGTGTTGTACAACTCTGTGTTGTATAATGACGCATAAATGAACCTCACAGTGTGCAGTGGTGTCTGGTCAGCCGTCAATCTCACCCAAACTGGACTTCCTGCAGGTGATGATTTCATTGTCTCATCTCAACCACACCAGCGCAGCGGCTTGTATTTCTTTAATGCAGTGCTATTTGCGGTCTGTGTGTAGGTGTGTTAGTGTACTGGACTCACCAGGGCACTGAGGCGAGTGCGTGCGTTCACAGCGTGCTTGAGAGCCAGTTTGATCATTGACGGCAGTCTAAGAACAACAGCCTCCATGTCCTGCTCTCCCCTCATGGCTCCGGCCAGCTTCCCCAGTCCGTCTACATAGCTCCTCCAGTGAGGCTGCACCTCGGCCGCCCCCCCCAGGCAGCCGTGCATCACCGCCTGACAGAAGCCTCTGCAGGCTGGCGGTCCCAGCATGCCTTGGCAGTGCGGGCAGTACCACAGTCTCAGCAGGGCCCGGCTACAGTCCCGGCTGGGCCGCAGGTGGTCTGTCGTGTTGACAACCTCGATGCCCAGGTTGAGCGCCTGCAGGAAGACTCGTGTGGCCAGGAGGGAGCGAGACAGACGGGTCATCATCAGTTTGGGATAAGGGCCAAAGGCTCCCGAGTCCTTCCAGACTCCTCTCACACACTCCTCAGACACAGACGATATCTTGCCCCCTAGCAGGTGGCGGTATGCGAGGGGGAAGAGGCGACCGTAGAGCACCGCCACCATGTGGTCCACTGTGGAGTCGGAGCCAAGGATGTAGAGCGACATGTCCAGAAAGAGCTGCCCCACGGAGCTCTGGGCTCCACCTCCGAGACCGGGGAACTCTGACTTCAGCATGGCCAGGGTGGAGTTACGGCCGTGACGCAGCACCAGGTCAAAGGCCTCTGCAAGAAAGCAAGAGAACAACACAGCAAAGAGTCAGAATTGGTGAAAGTCAGGCCACCTTTTTGAAAGCCTTTTTGCATTCAGCAGGTGCGGACATGCCCCAATAATCACAACATCTACGCCAAGCTGTCAAATAATGTGCAGCAATTTAGCTCCAAAACATGAAACACTAAAACAGATGCAATTCCCCCCAAACATCCATCTCATTGTCAACAATCACAGTCAGAGAAAACGTCCCACGCACATCCTCTGTTTCACTGTTCCCCATTTTTCTCAATCTGTTGTTTTCTCTAATGGGACTGCTCACACACTCACAGGACAACAGCACACACACATACACACACAGAAACATACCGCAATAATACACAGAGACTCAAAGACAGCAAAGCTAGTTTGACCTTTCATAAAACTAAAGAGCGGACTAGAAAAGAGCTCACAGAACCTTAAAAAAAGTCCCTTTGAAAGAGTGTTGATCTCAATATATTAGTGGAACGGGAGAGGCATGGCCACGAGGATGTCTGCAGGGGGAACGCATTCAGAGCATGCAGCGGGGAGGGGCGCGTGGCCGATGCGAGGAGGGAAAATAATCAGTGGCGTTTCAAGGCACAAAGTGAAGTCTTATCAACAAGGTGGCACAAGAAGCGAGAGCTCTATCATCGACCCGGTAGCAAAATGAGTGAGGACCCAACAACAGAGGGGATTTAAAGCTCCATTACTGAACTTAGCGGGGGGGCTGAGAGTCAGTGAAATGGAGCTTTGTACGGGAGAATAGCTGGGTATGCCGAAATCCCATTTATACCGCAGCTAGTCCACTACATCACTTTGTTGAGAGTGATAACCACAACTGCTTTGTGAGGGCGGGTAGCGCGGGTGAGGGTGGGGGGTGCACTGGTTTGCGGGACATTAGAGGAAGTTATTGGTTTTTGTGCTACAAATGCTACCCATTTCATCTTTGTTATTTGATTTTTCTTGCTTGGATAGTTTCATTTCTTTCTCTTCATGGTTCTCTGAGGTCAAATGAAGCTCGTCAGCCGTCGCAGGGCTCCGGCTCCTCGGACGGCGCTGAGAAACGATGTGACAGCTCTGTCTCTTTTGTGTCGAACGTATAATCTTTTTCGGGCCGCAATTTCAGGCACATAAGGAGGTCCATATGAGAATATCTGAGCAAAGGAAATGAACATCCCTCCCTCTGTATGACTAACTGCTAACTGCTGCTGGTTTGCATTTCAACTTGAAACTTGGGAAAGAATCTTCCTTTTATTCCTTAAATTAAAAAGTTGACTAAGAGCTTTTGCTGCTGCAGCCTCACTTAATCTGGTGTGTCCAGTAGGCTAGTTTACGGTGGCTAACCTCATCTATATATTGCTGTGTAAGTGACATTACTGATTCAGTTAAACTTTGACTCCACTCACGTTGTCCTTCTGTTGTGTTACATTTCAGCACATCAGAGAATAATATCTGGATAGAGCGCTGCAGGGATGTCTCTACAGCTCTACAAAAAGAAACATTTATTCTTTGGATTATTGCGGAAAATAAGCTCTGTTGCTATCGAAGGTTTATGATATTTACACATTTTGTTCTGCAAGATAATCTCCACAGATGCATGACTTCAGCGTCACCAGCACTAAGTTTTCAACTTGTAATTTGATTCTGAGCGCTCACCTCTTCTGTGTGTTCGGTATGAACACACGTTCATTTTCTTTTTCACTAAAGTCTCTTTTTTGAGTTACTAATGTACAGTCACTTTAGTACAATATCAATTGATTATGGTCTCACTGTATAAGGTTATTTTCCCTTTTCCAGAGGAAATCAATTAACGCTGCTGTAGATTATAAAGCAACGTCATGTTTGTGGTTTGAATGCATTTTCAAACTAAAACGTTACTGGAAGTTACCATTAAATGACGGTGTCTTCAAATCATCAAATTCAAGAGACTCTTGGGGACTTGAGAGAAATCCTTTACACTATTACCCTGTAATTGCTGAATCAGACCACAGCGGCCGCTGTTCAGCCGAGGTTACGCAGTCTCGCTTTGCCGCTTATCCCCAAACTACCTCAGTAGTAAACAGTAGCAGACTGTGGGTTTGAATTTGAAAGTGTACGTGAATATGAAACAGAGTGGAAAACAGCATGCACGCTCAGCGATACAGTTGCCGGGTGAACAGAGGTGAAGAAAAACATTTGAGGATGTTTGGGTGAGTGTGAGAGGATGCTCGAGAGCAGCGCACATCTGTTGAGATTTTCAGGCTGTGGCCGTCCCGCTGCGTCTGCGGAGCACTTCCCTCTGTGATCTATGAGCAGGCAGATGTGCAGATTGCCAGCCGAGACAAGGAGACAGACTGGGAGGAGGTAAGACAAGCCCCCCCCCACACACACACACACAGATGTACAGAGAAACACAAAGTCTTCTCATATTCCTGTAAATAGGAACGTGTGCTTATATTTGGTTTCTGATTGAAAACTGAAGGCAGTGAGAACATTTTTCTTGGTTTCCGTGAAAGCCTCTTACATCCAGCCCTGTAATTCAGCTGCTACCTGTAGTATCTCTTACACCACAAAGCGGAGAGCCACTTTGTAATGGTAAAGACAAAGACTAGAGGGCTCTTCATAATGTAATTCAATGGCTCTAAGTAGCTGGGGTCATTGTAAGCACCATTGCGAGGCCATTTCCTGCACGTGCCGCTCGCTCCCTCTCATCACTGAAAGCCTGTGCAGGATCAGGTTTCCTCTAATGGAGGGGAGAGGGCCTGTGTGTCAAAGACCTGTGACACTCTGTAGGAGGTCAAGAGCACACATTACCAGAGCAGGAGCCGGCAAACATATTGGGTCACGCTTAAAATTAGCAGTAGCATTACTTTTGTCAGTTTCACAGATGGAGGCAGAAGGCTGGCTGCTGGAAAACTGTTTCTCCTCTGAGACTGAAAGGCTTTTTACAGACGGATCAGCAGCACAAGGCAGAGGGTAACGTCTGTTCCGCTCCTCTTTTACCTCTGTCCACCTCTTTCCTCAGCCAGATAATGTTTACTCCAAGGATTTGGGGCGTCTCAGCTTCCTCGGGCATTAAAATATGGATATCCACTAAATGAAGTCCAATATTCAGCAGCTACTCTGTCTCATTGTCATCGAGGACACCGTAAATCTGCTGTATTACACTGTGAATGCTTTATCATAATATCTACTTGCTTTGCACATAAGGCCATTAATCAAAGGCTCCAATTAAACGGTGATCAAGTGCTGCAGATTCCAGGTATAAAGTGTGAAAGAGATTTAATAAATCTGTGTCACAGTGAGGTCACTTATTTGTGACTGCAGCTCCGACATAAAACAGGCTTTCCACATAATCTATGAAAGGCCTGTCAAAAAAACACGCTGATGTCCATGAGGCCATCAGTCAGGGCGGCACATAAGTCAGCTCCGCGGCTCATAACCCTCCAGACTGAGTGACCGACCGCTCACTGTGGCTGACACGCTGCCAAGGCAGACATGCGTCGTGCGGCCTCATCAATCAGCGGCCCATACACCTATTATCCCCAGGAGAGGAAAACATCAATACATTGCCCAGCCAATGAGACTAATCCATTTGGCTGATGGAGTGTCACCTCTAGCCGCCACGGAGACGGACGGAGAAGCCGCTGCCACCTGGTCCCGGTGACAAAACAGTACCTGTCCAGGACTCAGACAGGACCGGCAGGAGGACGCAGAGAGCACAAAGACACATACCAGCACACCGCGTCAGGTGGAAACCTTGTATCAGCACTTATTTTTAGCTCGTTAATTGCGTTATTTTGACTTTTCCAAGTGGATTTTTGCAGCCAACGGTGGCTGTAAACAATGTGCTGTTTTTCACTCCTGTCCCAGGTAACCCGAGAGCCGCTCCAGCTGACGAGCTGCGCGCTGGGCTCGCGGGGGGGCGGCGGCGATGCAGGCGGGGTGGTCTGATTCCAGGAACAAAGCAGACAGGATGCTGGTAAGGCCCAGATAGCATCACCGGCAGACCATGAGGGCCAATGGACAGCGGGGCAGAAATGAGACATGTATTAGGTTACTCCATCTGTTAGAGAGAACCTCGTCTCACGCACACGCACACACGCACACGCACACACACACACACACACACACACGCGTACACAAAGCAATCACACAGGGCACAGCAGAAGCCAGGTGGTGACAGTGTGGGCGAACATTTGGCAAACCGTAGTGGAAGGGCAAGGTGTGAGTCAGGTGTGAGGGCTGGAGCTACACACACACACACACACACACACACTCCTCTTCATTCATTTATCTGCCTCCCTGTGAGCTGCTGGAAAATGTTTCCTCACAGCTAGACAACAATGAGAAGCAATGAAAATGCGTCCTCTGGTCTTATTACCTCCGTGCTAATAATCCCTCACTGCATAAGGATAAGGATGGCCGGTCAGAGTTGCTGCTGTGCTGAACACAGGCTGTTTGGTTATTGTCATCTTGCCTGTGTTTGTCTCTTACGGCATTAGTTCGTTAAACGGTTTGTTTAAAACCTGTTTCATCATCTGTCTGCTTGTCTTTCGTGCTCCGTTGGACTCCTCTCTTAGTGATCTTGCTATATTCCTTCATAAAAGTAATTCAATTGGTCAGTGCCAGCAGAAAGTATGGACAAAACTACAACAATATCACTCCAGTTGCAACCTGAATTATCCTTCATATTCCTAAGAATGTATAAAAGCCACAAACATCCCACCAACATCAGAGAGAATCATAAATCTTTACTCCTCGCTTTTACTCTGCTGATATTCTCAGGCCAGCATTGTTTGCCACCACCGTCTCCTCCTTATGTGATTATAAGATCAATTGTACATGTATGTGTTTATTAAGGGGGCGGTTTAGTTTTCAAGCAGTATGCTTGTTCTTTGAGAGCAGAGCCTTTTCTGCCAAATCTAGCTGTATAACAATGGTCAATTCCTTTAAATGCCTTTGACCGAACTATGATGGCTCCATAATCGCCCTCTATTGATCGTAGAAGAGCAGGACTGAGGTTTCATGTTACTGCAGAAAGCCGGGATGGTTTATGTTTTAAAACAATTATGAGCGCCGTGTGCTTGAAGTGGGTTTTAGAGAAGAATCCTCATAATCTAAATAACTACATTAATATCCATATATAGTTGGACTAATTTCAATTCATTCTACAATAAGTCAAAAAGCCACATCCACAATAACAGACAGATACTGCTGGTCCCTCCTGATACAGAATACGCCAGGCTTCTTCCTCTGCCTCCATATTTCTGTCTTTCACCATCGACTCCGTTGATCTCTGGTGCTGCCGAGGTCAAAGTTGAGTCATGCTCTAGCTCAACAGCGGCGGTGTGCAGCCGAATAGAGGACGCGGCGAGGTGGGAAGGACGTGAGGGCAAAAGTGAACTGGAAAAACACTGCAGAGAGCTGAAGGGCGGGAAGAGGAGGGGGATAGTGAACCGTGCCAGAACGTGTGGAGAGAAACATTCAGCGAGGCAGGCTTTGAAGCTGCATTCAAAGGCAGCTGGAGTCAAGCAGTGCCAGAGCTGCGAGACACATCGCACACCTCTCGCCAAATCTCAGCCACGGGTGAGAGAGACCTGACACCCCAATCAAAACCTCGCCCCGCAGACTAAATGCACATACAGGAGAAACATCTTCGGACTCTCAGGGATCCTACAACTCAGGACTGAAAGGCTATTCCAATAATGGATTTATTTCCAGCACACAGGCACAGAGGCAGGACACACAAACACACACACACACACACACACACACACACACACACACACACACACACACACAGCTCTTGTTGCTCTCCAGGGTTGTGATTTGAGGACGTAGATAAAAAGCCTGCAGCCCATCCAGAGGGGAGACATTTTGAGCCGAGATGAGAGAGGTCACGACAAACTCAGCTTGAGCACTCCTCTCCAAATCAAGCATCTGAGCTCTATTAATCCAATATGCATGTCTAAGTAGATCCTGCGGTTTAAGATAAATATACTCCCACTCATGCTTGCAACGCATCACGCCCATGCACCGGCCCAGTTCTGCACAGCTCGCTTTCAGACAGAAACTAATGGTATGGAAGCAATATTTGCATTGCGATTTCATAGAGTGCTTAAATAGTAACGAAAGATGAGATTCTTGCCTTTTTGAAGTTGGGCTTTTTAGACATAAAAGAGCAACGGACTGAGCTGAAGAGAAGTTATAAAGCAGAGCAGCGAGGGGATACAGAGTGTTTTTGAAGTTCTTGAAACAGATGGGTGCACAGTGTGAGATAGAGGGAGGAACAAGGAGTGTGAGAGATGGAGAGAAAGAGATGGAGAGGAACAGGGAGGGTGCGGGAGGGGTGACCGGACGACTGTTGCCTTAATTATGAATGCGGAGCTGCGGAGTCGTTACAAGACAAAGAACTTTGAGTGGATTAAAAGATGATGTTAAAACTATCATGTCAGATTTTCATCCCCCCGTCGGCCCCTGCAGCAAGAGGCTCCAGCGCTTCACCGTGTTGTTTCAGTCAGTGTGACCTCCGAATATTAGAGGTTAATATTATAACTCACATTATGCTCATTAAGTTACACTCTACCCCCTTCATGTTTGCAAGTGTGTGTGTGTGTGTGTGTGTCGTTGAGATGAGAACAAATCCTACCTTCCTTCTTAATTAATACAAGCTGAATTTAATAAAAGATTAGAAAGGCCAGTGCCTCGCTGTTTTAATAATTAATTGCCAGTTATTTTGGCTCTTTTCCTTTATAACGATACACAGTTTGAGAGATATATGGGATATACTGCTACAAGCTCGTACCGCAAAGTTGTTTGAAGATGACTTATCCTTGTCATGGGATCAAATGGACTGTGTGTTAGTGTGTGATTGTGTTTGTAATTGACTGCCTGAACCCCTGAGGGTTGAAGGACATCAATGGCAGTTTCATTACGGAGCCGCAGAGTGCAGCGTAAAGGCTTCAGTGTGAACCGTATCACTTCCTCGTGACAATGCGCGAGCGAATGCGGCTGGAAACACTGAATCAGAGTGTGTGTCGTGTTTGATGGGAGTTTAGTAACTTAGAAAAAAAAGGTGTCCAAATTAACAAATCATTTTTCAGTAGGAATATTTCAATGTTTCATGTATTAACTTTGTGAAAGCGAAGGGAGGATGGCCTCAGGGAGAAATAACATGCCAATAGACTTTGATGTGGAACATGAAAATGTGGAGCTTTTCACCAGCAGCAGTTGAAAAGAAGTGGTGGGGGAAGGAAATCTCTATTTGAGCTTTCTGTGGCTGGCAGAAAAGCTTGAAAGTAATAAAAAATGTTGGGCCCTGCAGTTCAGCAACAGACTGCGACTCACAGGTTATCGCTGTAGCTGTCACTGAGGAGGGAGGAATCACGGCTGAAAGATGCGGTCAGGAGGGCGGCAGAGGAAGTAAAAGATCAGCTGGAAATAACTGAAACAGCCAGAGGCCGCTTAAAAGAGGGAGCAGGAATTGATTTATGCTGATTTAACAACAGTGTTTGACAGATCGACCGAGAACCACTCAGTAAAACCCGGGAATGTTATCAGAGTAAAGATGTGGAGCAGAGGGCTTTGGAGTTTGTGAAGGCGACGGAGGCAGATGTCTCAGAAACAAAAGAAACGCTGGGAAAAGGCAACAAGTTGAACAGCGAGGCGGCTCACAAAGCCAGGCTTCAGAAGATGACAGAGCATGAATCAGTGCATTCCTGTTTTAAGTGCAAACTGGAGGAATCCCTGATTGCACTGACGACCACAAAGCAACGCGGGGAAGAAACAAAGAAGAAGAATGAGCTACGACAGCATTTGGCAAGGCTCATTTAAAATTTACAAAATCATTCGTCACGTACTCGTTCTCGTGGAGACAAATGAGGTGAACATACAATCGAGACAGAGCTAACAACATTCATCCTCTTTGCGACACATCGTTTGACAGTACACCTGCACACCTCACCTCACCTCTTCTGTTGTAGCTGACAGTCCGTCAGCCTGCTTCCATGATCACATGTAGTCTCGTACTCTTTGTACATTTTCTTTTTACCTGCTTGTAATCTTGTATCTGTTAACCCTCTGTATTTTCTCTAAGACGTTTTCTACATTTGGAAACGGTGATGCAACAATAAAGTGCAGTGTGAAATTTAAAAAACACAAAAGGAGCTTCGGCAGCAAACTGTTCTAAAAAGAAACGACACACTGAGAAACCACAGCCGGGTGTGATATCACCTGAAGAGCCAAAACTTCAAGTGAATGTGTTAAACACTCAAAATTCAACAAGACTCATGTGGGTAAATAACAGGTTTAAGCGAAGCACTGGAGGAAACTATCAGACAGACAAAGCTTCATCTGCTGGAAATCTGAAAGTGAAAACAGAATAGGTTTTCTGAAGAGGACCAAAATCAGCCTCGTTCAAACATCCCACGCAGGCAGCAAGACTGTCAAAGCAGGAGAGAGCTGGAAACAATCTGCCAACAAATGTGGTTCAACTCTCTCTCTCACTCTGATACTGACTTCATGTTGGAGAAGACATCACCTGACCTCACGAAGCCTCTCGCCGGACTGTGTTTATTGTGTTTGCCTGCGAGTTTCAGTATTGAGCATATGTGAAGAATTTCTCGTCTACCAAGGCAACCTTCCACCAACCTAAAGTGTTGTTGTTGTTGTTGTTGTTGTTGTTGTTTTCCCAGTGGACAGAAATTACAAAGGGCATAGAAACCACAAAGACTGGTCGTTTAATTTCCATTTCTGTTCCCGGCAGTCGTCGGTGTGGTGGGAAACAGGTGAGGGATCATGCCCCTCAGTTAAAAACAAACAAATAAATTGACATGTTAAAAGAGCGTGAGACAAATGTAGCAGTCAAACTTCCTTAATATATTATATGTTATTGTGTTTGTGCAAATATGGTAGTTATAACTTCACTGTAACTGTCTCAGAGAAGTTTTATTAAGACGTTTATTTATTATGTTTCTGTCCTACATTCATGATTATATGAGTTCATACAGTCATTAAAAAATTATTAAAATGTAATATAAATAAGACATTAAAAGGGTAAAAATGTGGCTAAAGTATACCACCTTAAGATAATGGTTGGATAAAAATGTAGGACTCTTTATGCAAGGTTGTGTTTTGATGTACAGCGTAATGGATCACCTGACCAGAGTTTAGATAAGACAATAACTGTGGCATTATGGGTAGCATAATGTCCTTTACATGGACATCGAGATACATTTTCACTAACATTATTTGATTTCATCACGTCTGTTGTGCTAACGTGTTAGCGACTGTTAGCTAGCTTGAGAGACTTTAAAATGAGCCAGAGAGGTATATTTCAAACTTTGTATGTCTGTTTTTTGTGTCTCTGAATGAACCTTTTTTTAGCCATTATACATTATTCCATCAGATCAGTGTAGCTACATTCATTATAACACAAACTGGATTCATTTTATGAAGATTTCATGCAGTCGTCTCCCTCCTGGAGTTAAAGCAGGAAGTAAATGGATCTTATAATTTAACCATTTACACCTTTCACATGAAAACACGTTTATATTGAATTCAGCTACAGTAATATTGTTTCTTGTATAGACCCCAGAGAGTCGTAAAAGCAAATACAACTGTTGTGGAGCTTTAAAACTTTATGGTCATATAACCGGGACCAGTGGGATTAATTAACCAGAGTCATGTGATGCTAAAATCAACATCACTGACCAGCAGCAGAGCTCAAAGACACCAAAGCGGACACTCTTTGCCATTATCTCCACAAAATTGGCTTCAGTTGCTGGTGGCATGTTGTTAGACACCAAAGTACTAATTTCCCATGACTGTTTCACTACACCACAGTAAAATATTGATATGGCACCAGCCCCAGTAAATTAGTTTAACAACGCCCCTGGAGTCCTACAAGCACACCAGATGTCCTGAGATTTGGGGATTATGTCAGTTTCTGAAAGAAAAAAAAAAGGGAGAAACAATGAATCTCTCAGTCAAAGAGGAGGAGGAGGAGGAGGAGGAAGAAGACTGTGCAGACACAAAAATCACTTCCTGCCCATAATCCCTTTAATCTGGAAGCAACAATATTCTTAAGCACGATGGCGAATTACAATGAACCAGAACATTTTAAATTGATGAAGGAAGTCAAAGCATCTCTGGGTTTTTAAAGCACACAAGCGTGATTGGCACCGGATTCAATCAGCTAAACAACAGAGCAGAGACCCCCGTGTTGTATTTTGACAACTGAATACAAATTTGGCATTTGGCTCAGTCCAAACATCAAAATCAGTTTTATTGCAGGACATTCAAATGTGTTTCACTGATGTAATTTGCCGCAACATTGAATCACCTGAAAATTGCCATTAAAGTGCATGACAGTCCCTTTTAAATTCAGAAAGGTGATGAAGGAAATCATTTGGAAAGACATTTTATTACACAAGCAGGGGCAGAAGAGAGGATACGGATTAAACAACAACATATAACAATGGCAGCAATAATGAGACGTACACTGGGAATCTGAAACATATTTCTGTTTTAAATATATGGAGCTCATGTGGAGCAGTACTTAGGAAGATACAGTAAAAGAAGTACTATAAAACTTAAAACAACACTGCTACAACTGCACCTATTAACAACTAATAATAATGATAATACACCTTTTCTTTAAAGTGGCAATAGACAACCTTTCAGCATTTCCCCCAGAGACTGTACATAAAGATGGACGGCATGACAGCTCCCCCAAAAACCCGCCCCCTCCATGTTAGCAGATGGGACATGGGCCAAACTGAAAAGTCAAAGTACACATCAAATAAAATGTTCCCAAAGATGGTTTCTGTAATTTCAGGTAGTTATCACGCTTATGTTTGTTCAAAGTTGGTTTAAATTAGCTATTTGATGCTATAAAAACAGATTGTGACTGTGAGTATGCTGTGATTGGCTCAGGCAGGTGTATAGACTCGATACAGATCACTACTGCGCTCCAAATTACGTCACTAGCGCAAGATGGCAGCTCCCGCATCCGAGGGAGTTTGGCTTCCTTTTTGTACAGTGGGAGAAACTGGAGACCCGGATAAAGCAAGATGGCGTCCAGGGAAGATGCAAAGTTTCATTCCTCACCATCATTTTTATAAATAGCTCTTAAGCCAAGATTACTTAGTAATACTTCTTTGTATCTGCTCTGTATGCTGCTCTACGTTTTACAGACATTTGTACGAGTCACAATATAATAATGTAGCTGCTAACAATTTTTCAGGTCGTCTCACCGAAACAAAGTCAATTAAGAACGACCAGAATGATTTCTGTGACAGCCCTTTGACTTCAGGTGATGTCCTGATTGCCATTCTGCACCTAAAACGCAATAAATCTCCGGGGGTTGTCGGCTTAACCTCTGAATTTATTTTGCTTTTGCAGATCAACCAGCCCGCTTCCTCCACGGTGTGGATACAGAAAGTATTGAAGATCAAACTCCCTCCCACTTTACCTCAAGGTCTTTTAACTCTTATTCCAAAACCTAAGAAAGATCCTCTGTTCACTGACAACCGGCGGCCAGTGCCTTCTTAATAATGATTATAACAACAGCAGTTTTAGACCACATTATTGATGAAACCCATATCCAATAACAGCAGGCTTGTACTAGACCTTATTGATTATGCTGATCTTTGCAGTGATGATAGTTTTATTTAGTTTTTAAGATTTCTGAAAGGCATTTGACACAGTCGAACACAACTTTTGTGAGCTATTTACACCATGTATAAGAATGTAAATTGTTCAGTTAAGCTCACCTAGATTTAACTTAAACCGTGGAGTCAGACAGGTCCGCCCTGTCTCGCCATACTTGTTCCTGATTTGTGTTCAATTGCTCTCTGCTTTTATTAAGTTTAAGCTGCCGTGTCAAAGCACCTCACAGTTAAACTAAAATGAATGTAAGTAAGCAAAACAGCAAGGTCGGTGAGTTAGCACCAGGAAAACAGGTATAAATATCCAGATTTCAATTATTTCAGTGCCCCAAAATGTTTTCCACACAAGAGCCTTCAGAAGGCTGAGGGAGTCTTGATCAGGGGTTACATCATCGCTGCTTGTGCTGCCGTGTGCACCGTTTAACACGATGGTTAGCGAGCAGTATGTAAATAAGCCTCCACAGCGGCGTGCGTGTTTGCACCAGGCAGCACTGTTTGTAACATGGGCAGAGCAGGAATCCCAGAAACTGCAATAATGATCGTCTGCTTCCTTTCCACAGCTGGAAAAAGAAAACTTCCTGCGCTGCACTTCCTTCTCCTCCTCCTCCTCCTCCTCCTCCTCTCCTTCTCTTGTCAGATCACTGCAATACAGTCAGTCGAGTCTCTTGTTTGCTCATAGAGTTTCGGAGTTTCGGAGTTTCGGAGCTGTGTTGGTAAACAAGCGCCTAATTAAATGATGCTGCAAAGTGTATGGCACTTCTCAAGCTGCGCTGCTATAAATAGGTGAATACTTAAGAAAAGGGTATTGTACACGATGGAGGGGGGGGAAAGCCCTTTCAGGGCCTCTTTGTTGTTTGTTAGAGAGGAGATGAAAGACAAACGCCTACGCTGCCTGAATGGCTGAGACACACCTCACCCTCTCTCCCCATCTCCTCCTCTTCCTCCTCCTCCTCCTCCTCTCCTTGTCCTCTTTTTCTTCTTCACTGCCTCCTTTCTTGCATCTCTATCATCCTACAAGCTGAACAGGCCTCCCTTGTTTGCCCTCCCTCCGTCCTCACACACACACACACACACACACACACACTTGTTAAGGTTGATGCCAGTTTCGCAGTCACCAGAACACAAATGACAAGCTCCGACACACATCCACGCCGCAGTTTGTCTCTCGTTCCTCCGTCTGTCTTTACTTTCCTTTTTGTCTCCAGTAATTGGAGCTGCTCGCCCCCCTCCCCCCCTCTGGTCCCCACAACCCCCGGCCTTCATCCATCTACTGTGAAAAAGACATGTACGGCAGAATAAGAAATGAACGAGGCGACATTTTTAGGCGGGAAACAATGGGGAGAGTCCCAGCGCTGCGCTACGTTAGGTTATTTATCTCCAGGTAAAGATGTGTTTCATCCCCCTCTTTCTAATCCTATACTCCCACAGCCCCAGTGCTCCTCTCCAGCCACCTCCCTCCCTCCTCCTCCTCCCCCTCTTCCTCCCGCTCCCCTGAGTCTCACCTCAGAAATCCATACATTACAACTGGACCTCTGGAACCAGCGAAACGGCAACACTTTTAATTTTTAATCAGGGCCTCGGTCAGAGGGGACCTGGCTTTTCCGCTCCCTTTATCCCGCCACCTTTCTCTCACCTTCACTTCTACCCTCTCTCTCTCTTACTCTAACTCGCCCATGCACCCCGTCCCTTGTGAGTCCCTTCCCAAAGTCACGGTGATGAATGGGTGAGCGCTGCCATCTCCGTGCCCACCAGCGAGAGGCAGAGGCCGGCTAACGCAGCTCAGACGCTCTCGGGGTTCACAGGCAGGGAGGAGAGTAATTAATCCAGTAGGAAGGGAGGCAGGACATACCAAGAGCTTCAGGACACTGTGTGTGTATGTGTGTGTGTGTGTGTGTGTGTGTGTGTGTGTGTGTGTGCGCGTGCATATGTGTGTGCGTGCGAGTGTGTGTTGGAGTAAAAAACAGAGGATAGAAATTCCAGACAGAGTTTTTTTTATCTGCGTAGAACGGGGGGTGATTCAGAGCACAAGGTTAGGCTAGTGTGTGCACCTGTGTGTGTGTGTGTGTGTGTGTGTGTGTGTGTTTGTGTGTGTGTGTGTGTGTGTGTGTGTAGAAGAGCTCCTTAAATAAACACCACTTGGGTACAGACAGGAGCAGCCAGAGGCAGCATATACAAGACTGTCCTTGAACTCCAGGGTCAAACACACTAAAACAGCCACACACACACACACACACACACACACACATCACATCCACAGTGAATTCCAACATCAGTAAGGAAGGGAAACGAGACATTTTTAAATTGTGAAGAGGTTGTGAGCCATTATTTCAGCTCCTTTGTTTGAGTAAATCCATTGTCGGCGCCATTACTCAGAATAATCAGTAAACTCCAATTGTCTGCGGACGGCTGGGAGGACTTCTAAATTAAATTGCATTCACCTTGATAAGAGAGTCTCCCAGACAACCAGGAGGTAAATGAAAGATGTGTAGGAGTTGGATGTATAAACAGGTGTGTTTTCCATCAAAGCTCCACGTTAATTGGACCGATCCATTACCCACTTTGACGTGCTTAATGTTTCGGGGGATGACCGATTAGTGCAGCGTGGAGGGCCGTACACAACTCCTGGCTGGTTTCCTCTGGTCCGTGACGTCTAACCAGAGGCTACAGTCCCATGCATCATTAGCCCCGGCCTAGCAAGCACACCAATCTCATGTCCCTATAGCCTAATAGGATAACTAAGGGGAAATGGAGGAAATGGCTTTGATGCTGTAGAGCTGCTCTGAGTGCGGTCTCCCGGGTTTTTGTGTGCGTGTATTAATGGACAAGGCCGGAGCAATTATGGCACAAATGAAGCCAGAAAGGAAATACGTCAACCTTCCGGGATTGAATGGCACACGGCCGAGAAATATTGGATTTTGCAGCAAACATGAAAAACATGTGGCTGACGTGCGAGGGAGAGGGGTCACTGGCAGCTCGGGCCCCGTGGACACTGGGAATTGTGCTGAGATGCTTCGTGTCAAGCCTTTGTCTGTTTCTGGTCCGCCAGCAGCCTACAAACCAGTGCGTGGTAGGCGCCACACAAAGTACTTAGACTAATAGGTGCTTTGAGCCAAATGCTAATGCTAACAGGCTGTTTAGCAAGAATAAGGTTTACCATGTTCACCATCTCGGTTTAGCGCGTTAGTATGCTAACATTTGCTAATGAGCACTCAAGTGCAGCTGAGGCTGATGGAAATGTCATTAGTAACAGACCGACGCAGCCAGCATGGCTAAAAACCTTCTCTGTGTTTTCACGTCCTCCTCCTCCTCCTCCTCATTGTAGTCAGGTGTCATCAAGCATTAACAGTCGACAGCCCTGACTACAGGTAGAAGTAGGTGTCGTGCCGCAGCCCACATAACATGACCCATTTTTTTTTTCCAGAAAAGAGAAGCAATCAGCAGCACAGCCGAGGGGTGCCAGAGACAGGGAGCGCACACGCAGTCCCAGAGGACAGACAGCTATTACAGCACAGGAAATACAATCATCTACAAGCCTGGAGGCTAAATGTAAGATTGAGCAACAGTGCAGCGGAGTTAGGTCCCGTTTAAGTCCAACCAGCAACCCCCACTGAAGGTAAATGTGTTAGAGTGTCTTGAAGATTAGATCAAAGATACTTGTCCACCTATTGAGGACAATTGTTGACGCACTGAACAGTATTATAACTGTCAAAAGACCGAAAACCGATTAATCCATCATGAGGCTGTTTTTTTTTACAGGGGAGATTACCAGACTTTTATAAAGCAAGCGCATAGTTGCTGGTTTCCAGTACGACGAGAGGAGGAAGTGAAATGGAGAGACCGGATGAAAGAGGAGAGGTGAGGAGGGATGAGTGGATATGAGAGCTCAGAGCGGAGGAGAGAGCAGACTGACAGATATGGAAATGAAGTCAAGAGGGAGACAGAGGTACCAACTTTTCCTTTCCCTCTCTCTTTGTATTTACCCTTCAAAAAAAAAAAAGAGAGAGAGTGAGGCCTAATAAAACATTTATCATTCCAGGAAAGCTCTTTAATGTCTTTGACATTAAAGAGCTGAAAGGAGGGAGAGAGAGATGAAAAGGGAGGAGAGAGGGAGGATGTATATCTCAGAGAGGATGGCGGTGAAAGGTGGAGGAGCGGCGGGGCTCGAGGAGCTAAAGGACAAGAAATCAGAGGCAAAGGTGTGAAAGGAAATAAGTGAAAGGTGAGTGCAGTAGTTAAAAGGAGTGAGTTACACATTGTGTGAAGATGAGAAGAAGCTCTGACAAAGAATTGATTAGAAGATAAAAGCCGGTCAGACATAATTAAAGGTGCAGGTGGCTGAGGCCGAGTGTGGTGTCAAATGTTTTAAAGCCAACGTCAACACAATATTTTTCACTTTCTGTGTCAATACCTGACTTTAAAGAGTAACTTAACTCCCTCTGAAAGGCTGGAAATGACGTCTGTACATCACCTCGCTGCAGGGATGTGCAGGTGTACTCCAGGACCCTGTGACATCACGGTTGGGTGTGGCTTCAGCAGGTGCAAAACAGCAGAGTGTGGTCTGAGGTGAAGCAGGCTTTAAACTGAACAAGAACAGCAAAGTGTTTCTTTTTCTGAGTCACTCTTTTAAAGATTTTCATGAACTCAAACCCTGTTTTTGAAACTACTTATGGTCGGTGTTTTGTCTGCAGTCTTCATTCAGTGAACTCACATTCACTAATTATCTGCAGGGAGCAAACTAAATCGAAAACACGATTTGTGAAATATTGACAATACGCTATTTTTTGAAATGCATTTCTCTATTTCAGTATCTTCCTCACCATGAATCATCATAAAATTAGGCTGTTAGCCTATTGATGTATGATTCATGCATGAGAGTGATTCATCACTAATTCACTTTAACAAAGATAACGACTTGCATGCGATTCTTGCCATCAGCATTGAAGCGTGGCGGCACAATATCATAACAGCGTCACACACTTTGGCTGAAAGATCAGGAAAAGAAAGTCATTTTTCATTTCTCTGTTCACTGTTTTGTTGAAAAGAAAACAAGGAAGCTTTCTCACACATTTGGGATTTACTAAAAAGTCTAATAAAAGTTTCAGCTGCCTCATCGACACAAATACATTGTGAGGTCAATGTGTCGTTTTGTCTTGATGTCATACTACAACAGAGATCCATAAAGAATATCTGTTAAATAAAGATGCTAGAAATTAAAAGGTAAAGACCTGAGTTGGTATCTAAAGTGAGAATGATCATATTCACATGTGCATTTACGTATATGCTCTTCAGGCGTCTCTTCTCCGCCTCAGATAAATAAGAAAGGATGCTTTTTAAAAGGAGACAAAGTACCGACATGGCTGATATTCAACCGTTCATCTGCTTTTACTTCCAGGAACTCTGATTATCAAGAGAGGAGTGGGATTTCTTTTCTTTCTTTTTTTAATCTACACAATCATCAGCATTAGATGTCAGTTTCTCCACTTTAAAAGGTCTAAAAATGAGCCGTTGTAGTTCAGTGATTATAAGAGTCGGAGTTTACGAGAGGAAACAACGCGTCAACACATCTGAAGTGATGTGAGAGGAGAACATAACGAGTGACAGGCCGAGACAGAAACTAAATGAATTGAGGAAAATGAAAGTGAGGCAGACGGAGAAGCGGAGGAATTCATGAAAATGAAATGTGACGACGCAAAAGAAACATCATGGTCGCAAATCAATCATCCAAAACAAAGAGGCGAACAGGCTGAACACAAACAGGCAAACCAGGAATTAGTCAGCTGAGATTTGTCATTTGACTTGGCATGATTTAAAGACATATTAGCGCTGATCATTAACACGTTCCACATAAACAAACCTCACAACAACACCAGGGGAGAAACAACATAAACACCCTAGAGTTTAGATGCTGTGCTTACTGCAAGTGCACACACACACACACGGAGTTCCTCGTAAAAATCAAACAGGTTCACAAGCGCAGCAGCAACAATGCTCTCGTCAAATCAATCGTGATTACGGATCGTTTATGGCCATTTCTTCCACCTCTGCAGGCTACAGAACAATACAGAAGTGCAAACACATCACTTATACAGCGCACGTCTTATTCACTGTTAAAAAGAGTGTGTCACTCACGACAGGTATTGTAGAAGGTGTCACCAGTCGAGACTGGCAGGCTGCAGGCGGCAGGATGATGGAGATGTTTGCTTGTTTACCACTGTGATGGCTGCTTTGAAGGGGTCAACAAGAACACATCCGACCAAACAAACAAGTGCTTTACATAGGCAAGAAAACAAGAATAAAATCAATGAAGATAAAATGAAATATCAAAATGAGATAAATGAAGTAGAGTGCAGTAAACCAGTCGGCAGAACAGCAGAGTTTTTAATTTCGTGCCCAGAGTTCAGGGAACATTTGAGATCTTCAGGAAGTTATTACCGCTTACTGCTAGTGAGAGGACCTGTGGGCTTAGACTGACTATGTTCCCAAAGGTTATAAAGGAACAGCTCAGCATTTTGGGAAATACACTTATTCGCTTTCTTGCCGGGAGTTAGATGAGATCTTCACCTTTCTGTCTGCACGCTTGATGTGAAGCTAGAGCCAGAAGCCTCTTAGCTTAGATCAGCATAAAGGCTGCAGACTGCGGGAAACACTTTAACACTTTTTGTACGGGTTAAACAAACCAGATGCAACATGTTAATAAGTGAACGTTAAACTTAAAGTCATAGCGCGCTGATGGTGATGATCTTTTTGTTAACTGGCTAAAATCTGTGTTAATTCTTTGTTTTGCTTGGCTTGAGACATATTTCTGACAATAACCCTTAAGTTTAAGTTGCTAAAACTATTTTGTCAAGGTTGGTATAATGCTTTGGACATATTTAATAATAAAACTATTATAAAAACGTCCCTCGCAGTAAAACATCCTGAGGAGTTCGAACTTGTGTGTGAATGTGAATCAGTGTCCATCTGTTTCTTGATGCCAAACAAGAAATCTGGTCGCTAATAAACTTCAGCCACATCAAAGTGGATTTGAACAAACAGTCAAAAGAATCCTTAACTTTACAATCTTACATTTGGACGACTTAACACAACCGCGCAGAGGGACCCATCAGCATCACTCAGAGTGAGAAAGAGCCAACGTCAGAGGCAACAGTCATCAACATCACGGCTGATCCAGTCCACTAAACGTGCAGTGGGAAGCTCTCGCACGCCAGTCGACTGGCTTTTTAAAGGAACCATCAAAGCAAACGGCACCACCAGGGAGCGCCGAGGGAGCTTAACACGCATCACTACATCCTTCACTCACACGCTGTTTCATTCATCCACTCACATGTAAAAGTTGCTGTCGCTGTATCCGTGCCCTGACGAGATCACGTCATGTATTTTCTGGGTGGACTTCAGTGGTTTTGGTAGGTTGAACATTTAAGGAAGTGCATCTAAAAACATCAAGTGCACCTTCATATATTTCTCTCCAGTGTTCAGAAATGTTCTAATGTCCTTCTCAAAGCCTGTGCAGTCGCCCTCGCTGGTGTTTTGACAGACAGATGCGATGCTGTGGGAGGATGAGGAGCCTCTCTCATCTGCTCCGTGTTGTCACTCTTCATCGGTAACAAGGAGACACACAGGAGAATGCGTGAAGTAAATCTATCAGCTGGACAATGACGAGAGAAAGACAACACGGCCAGGACAGACTCTTTTCTGCTTGCTGCTTTTACATCCACTTGAGTAGAATTTCATTAACAGTAACAGCAGATTTCTACCTGAGAAGAACATTACACAACTCACAGAGCAGAGAGACTTTGGCCCCTGACAGCCTCTGGGCCTGAGCCATGAGGGCCGAAAGTTCAGGTCTCACTGGGGGGGTCCCGTCACATTTCTGCCTGTATTAAGTAGCTCAGGCAGAGTCTGGACTATATGCATACAGACACACACTCACACACACACTGAGTCTTGGTCTTCCATGTGCTCTGGTCTGCTGTGGGCTGCCACAGAAGGCAGTTTGACTGTCACACAGTCTGCGCTGAGCCTGTCAGTCAGACCCCGGGGAGGGATTCTGGCTCGCGGGCGGATCAGGCAGCCGTGCTCGAGCCTCCAGTGATGCCTGATCTCGCCATGACACGGCCCCACCGCTCTGTGAAATAAGAGCTATGGAGGTAAGAGCTGCACTGTTCCACTTTTAGCCAGGACTGACTGAAGTGAAGCACACACACACTTTCACTCAGAAACACTTATTTAAATTCTTAAGTTTAAATTCTATAGAGAAAAGGGCGCAGACAAAACATTGGATTCAAACATACATTACAAATGAATAAAACCCCTCACGTTCATGGTTAATCAGGTTTTCATCTGATTTCTGAACAGTTCCACGGCACTCGCAGCATCAAGCGTCAGCGTCTGCTCCAATTTGTTCCAGGTATGTGGAGCACAAAATGTAAAATCTGTCTTTCTCAGGTCAGTGCTAACTCAGAGACGCTGGAACAACAACATCCAGCAGTGCAGTCAATAATCCACTTACAATGTGAGAAGAAGTGCTTTGTTAATTAAACACAAACCAATATTGGTCTCTTCTGGAACGACCTCCAAAACACATAAATACCAATTAAACAATATAAAATACATAAAGATCCAAGATACTAACGTCACACTGTGGCTTCAGAGGGGAAACGACAAGACGTCTTTTACGGAAGACAGATGAAGTTTAATATTTATGGAGATTATTATTGTTGGGCAGCGACCGGTAAAGACCTTTAGGTTGGAGGACATGTTGATTGTATTAACTCTTCTATGAGCAGAAGCCAGCTCTGCAGAACTACCTGCTCGGTCCCGCCCACACCTCCTTGTCACTTTGGTCCGCTAGCAAACAACAGAAACAAGCCCCAGAGCTGCTGTATGGTGGGATGCACTACCAACAGGGCAAAAGAAACCAAGAACAAAGTTTCTCTACGCTGTCGAGCCGAAAAACTGAACTTTTAAGACAACGAAAGTGAAGACAGACGTGAGGCGTCAGCAGGACAAATGTCAGTTTTAGGCTAACTATATTGCTAAGCTAAAGCATTTTGACGTTATGAAACTCGTGAAGTGGAATGTGGCTAAATCAGAAAGCTATGTAGGACTATGTTTGCCTTTAGCTGACTGGATCGTGCCTTAGCTAACTCCAGTAACTCAGCTTGAGTTGAGAAGAGACATTGAGATAAGCCGATAATATTGTGTTTGCCCTCTCTGGTAGAGAAGGGGTGATAAAACAATCTGAAATGAAATGTTTTTAGATAGCATTTAGCTAGCTAGTTTTTGTAGTGCAACTGTTTTCCCCTCTGACGGGGCGTGATTTTCAGAGAATGACATGTTGGGCTGTATCTATGCAAGTGCTTGTTTGACCAATCAGGACTCGCACAGTACCAGGACTTATAAATGACCATCGTACTCAAACCAGGCATGAGTACTCAGCAGCAGGACAAAAAGAGGGCTCCACCTGCACTCATAGAACTAGGGTTACAAGTCACGGTCAAAGCACAGGACGCCTCAGCAGCACTCCAGATGTTTGATTAACCCACAACACCACAAGGCTTGGGGATCCAAAGATGAAGGTGTATCCACAAGGCCTTGCATAAGCAGAGCTGTACATACTCTAACTATTCCTTTCATACTGTATCTATAGTAACCGTGTTTTGTAGAGGACTCATTTTATGATTTGTGTATTTATTATGTCTAATTCTCAATGCATGTTCAAGAGCACTGATGCAAATGCCCGTAACTAAAAGAACGCCTTGTGTTTGTGATTTAAACTGGAGGGGAGCAACATTTATCACGAGACTCTGGATACAACTTTGTTAGGATGATGGCGTGCTAACACTGTTTTGTTCTGCAAAATCTGAAATGACTTTATTCTCAATCCACTCTGACACTGGAATGAAAAACACACATCTGCAACATCTCATTCATACAAAACTAAATGTTCAAGGACATTTCCATTTTTCTCTCTCCATGTTATTTATTTCACCCTTAGTGTTTGCGTTACGTTAGGTAATGGCAGTGATGACATTTGGATAAAACACTGGTTCAAATGCTTTTCATGTTGAGTTTTTGGGAGCCAGGAGTGAATATTATTATTATATTATAGTCATTGAGTAATTCAGGGGAGAGTCAGACATAGTTTGGGGATTGTAGTTCTGCAAGGACACCAGTCAAAGTCAGAGTCCCAGTGTCATAATGTAAAGGCAGGCATTTCCATATTCATCACATCCAGTGTGCATCTTGCCGGAGGACCTGTATCCCCATGTGTAACTGTGGGGCATGCATATAAAAAAAATCATTCAAGCACTATTGTGCTGAGCGGAAGCGATAACCTCTAACATTTTCATATGAATAAATTTGTGCTTAATAATATCTTGTCTTTCCCATGTCAGCAATTCACTGCGGTGCATGATGAGTGATGCAACTTGCATGTCTAGTGCCGAAAACCTCGTTTTATTTTGAATAAATAAATGATTTAGCTCAGATCTTCAATATATATTGGGACATTTATTGTCAGAGCAATTAAGTTGTATCCCCCTGATGCAGTCAGTATTTCAGCTTTAGCTTATAATATATTCACATTATATTCTGGTATTTTATTAATTGTGTTTTCCAAAACGTTCACATGCCATTTTCTGGTCACAGTTGGAAATCTTTTAACATGCATATCTCTTTTTGACAAATAATCTAATCAGACTGAGTCAAGGTTAGTCACGTCATGGTGGGGCGAGTCCAGTGGAGTTGAATCAAATCAAATCAAGCTCCTTTTTTGATGAACTGATCGGTTTCATCGTCGTTCAGTAGTTTTAGATAAATGTGGCTCGAATGTAGTTAGTTAAGAGACTTCAAAGAGGCTTTTTGAAATGAGGCCATGAAAATGCCAGAGCACTGGTGGCGTGTGCGTCTGTCCTTTAAAGTTTGCTCTTGGCTTCCTGGCTGTTAATGATGAACAGATAAAATATTCAACTGCGTGGCATTACTCTGCATCTGTCTGCCTGCGCTCACCCCTCAGCGCTCAGGCATATGCGCACACAAGCAAACACAAAGCACGAGGGCGTCCGTGCGTCCGTCTGTCTGCGCGCGTCCTCGCACCACAGAGCATCTAAATGAAACTGTGATATTTTGCCTATTTTGTAAAAGGGCTGCGGATACGTGGTCTGCGGTTAGAGAGCTTCTGCGTGTGCGGCGGCAGGCAGTTAGTCTTATCAAGGAGAGGGGAGAGTCGGGTCGTGTAATTATTTTCACTGGCTTTGATCCAGAGCTTCCTCTTCTGGACACCTGTTGGCCGCTGGCTCCGTCTGAGGCCTGATAATTAGACCCACAACCACAAGAGCAGGACCCACACTGGGCTTTACACCAGCGCCGCCTCACACACACACACACACACACACACACATATTAACCAGCATTCATTTCCCATAATACTCCATGCATATACGTATTAACCAGTAGAGGATCACTACTGCGCAGACCGGCTCTTAATGACGTCACCAGTGCAAGATGGCAGCTCCTGTATGTGGGATATTCTGCCTTCAAGTTTGTACAGTGGGAGGAATCCATCTTTAAACTACGTCTACGTCCATGCCCCTGAGCCACACACTACGTAACCACACTCGTTGCACTTTTTAAATTCGCTGGGATAGCGAGCTCTGGCAGACTCTGAGGGTAGAGTTACACCTTAAATAACATTAAAACATTAAACCAGATGACAAACAGCCCATTAAAATCTGTCTGCAGAAAGAGTAGCTATGCAGTGACTTGAGTATTAAAAAGTAGAGTATTAAAATAAGTAAAAGGTGTGCTACTGTATGTAACTTATAAGAGGCCTGCCCTTTTTTCCCCCTTGAGCACCTGCCTCACGTGTCCGTGCACGGCGCCGCTCTATGGAAGGCCAAATGGACCAAAACCTCTACTTTGACGTGCGTGTTAAGACGTTAAAAATGAACGTGTTAAGACGTAAATAATTGGGTGCTACCACTTCATCAGTTTTCTGGGGGGAATTCCTACATACAATCCCTGCAA
>JAVQJL010028262.1:0-28561 GCA_036024295.1 Nannoperca obscura
TTATGTTATTTAAACACTGCTTGAAGCACTTCTGGTTGAGATGCAATCTGTATTTCGCTGCCTTGTACCTGTGACATGCGCAATGACAATAAAGTTGAATCTTAATCTTAATCTTAAAAAACATGCATGGAAGGTGTAACTGATATGTTGCCAGAGCGGCAAATCCAAGGGCAAATTTTTTTTTTAAGTCAACAAATCACTGACTGCTGCTTGTCAAGCGTAACTATTGTAAGTACACAGTAAGAATTGAGGAGTGTACAATAAGCAGAAAATGTTTAAGGTTATTTTAGTGAGTAAATCAACTGAAACTAAGTGTGTGTGTAGGACATCCATTTTCATTGGGAAAATGGATATGATTCAGTTTATCTGAACATACCCAGGTATGTTAATCAACAATGTGTGTAAAGCAGACAGAGCATGCAGAGCTTGTATCTTGACTCTGGGCTCAGGCTTAGAGACACTAAAGCAAACACACTGTTCTCCCTCAAGACTTTAACAAATGAAATGGAAGGAATACCATCATGAATTAACTGACCTCACTATTGTATTGTGGAGCTTGGTGTAAAGTCTCAAGGCATTGAAGTACAATAAAAACTATTTACTTGATTCACTGGCACGCGCACAGAAGAACGCACCAGCATTTACAGTATTGTGCTTTATTCTAATCTGTGGAGAAGACAAGGTTATTTACACATGCACTTCATTGTGATGTAGAAAAGGAACAGTAACACTGTGAGACAAGAGCACATGCATCTCTCTGTGTGTGTGTTTGTGTGTGTGTGTAGGATGAATTCCCTCCTAACCCAACAGGGGCTCAACACATGCAGGGTAAACCTCGTTGGACTCAATCCCGGGTGAGTCGATATTGGGCTTGTCAGAGTGTGGGACTTTATTTTTCTCTCCCTCACTCTTGTTTTCGCAGGCTGTGACCTCAATTCCATAGGGGTCATTTGCTTATCAAAGGCAAGGACTGGAACTCGCAGGTCCTGAGTGTGTGTTCATTGAAACCAGGGAAATTCAATTAGGCGGCATCCCTACTGTGTGTGTGGCTGGGATTCATCAGTGGATATAGGAGGATTAGGGTTGGGTGACTCTACATCAGGGGAATGCACCATTTCAAGGGAGAGAGTTCACAATGGTTGAGGGGAGACATCACAGATGAACGCTTTCAAGAATGAACTGTCTGCACATCCTGGCAACCAGTCAAAAGCATGCTCTAAGTGTTTCATTTCCTCCTGCGGTTCTTCTTTGTACCAGATGGCATCAGTGTCATCATCAGCGCCACGAGTGTCCAGAGCTTCTTTTCAGGGGACCAACAATGCGCTCTTCCTCAGACCAATTACTTTACCTTCTCTACATGAAAGAAACCCTGACACCAAGCTGGGCTGTCAAAACACAACTATGGAGCCGAACAGCCTGTTGAAATCAGTCTAAAAACACCGGTACACAGCAACACGTAAAGTATTTCATGTGTAATTAATCCAAAGTTATCCCCAGGTCACAGAGCCAAGGGCATAACTGCTTTATCGTCAAGTCTTCAGACTTCCATTACCATGTAAAGCAGTGCGGTGATGGGTGGCCCATGCTACCTGACGTAAAGAGCCGAGAATGGCAGGTGGCGCCATAAGCATCTGTCTCCTAACAAGGATAACGCGGCCTTCTGAGTGAAGCATGGCTCTATTAAACAGCGAGAGCGACGGGGCCGGGGAGGCAAACAGAAGCCCTGAGTTCACAGGGATTTTAGCAGTCATGCCGCCCATTCAGGGGTGTTGGCGAGGTTGCGTCTCAAGTCAGTGGGACAGCGTTCTGGGTCAAGGCTCTGCCTCTGGTTATGGCCAGCTTTTCAAGAGCTTCTTTTGATTGAGCTGTCCATTTTCCACAATGAATGCACGCTGCAAGGCCCCTGCTGATGCTCCGAATGTCGTTACAGATTATTCATGGCTGACAAACAGGCGAGCAGGTAGGGCTCCAATCAATCCGGCTAGGTTCAGTCCAATGCCACTGCAAGGAGACTCAGGTGGAGCCTTGATGGCGGAGTGAGAAGAGTAAATGGTGCAGGACAGAACAAACAATGAAAGTCATGGACTAGCATGCCTGCTTTGAAATTTTGCTTCTGTTGCCAAGTGACTGGAGGTGCAGGACCTTTTAACTCATTAATGGTCCCACCCGGAAAAAAAAGTAATTTCAATAACAAGCCTCTATCAAACAGCACAATATTAATGGTACATGCATTTTTATATTAAGAGTCTCTTCATTGCAAAGAGCACTGTGTTACACAAAATATAAATATAAAACAAACAAAAACAATTGTTAGCAATACTATTTTTACAATTAATTGACATCTATCGATTGGCATGCGTAAAAAAATAATAATTATAATGTCACCATAAAGGCTCGGACACTAAACAAAAAAATAAAAATAAAACATGTAACCTCAACCATAAATGGGTTGCTACAGATTGCTTAATCGGCTTTACATAAGAACAACTACTCTACCTAACAAGATCTCACAACTCAAAATGGTGGAGAAGACACTTTAAGAGTTAACAGTTGATTTAAATCTCATGTGTACAGAAATATGTGAGGTGATATGATCTTAAGTCTAAAATGGTTTGGGCTAGTAGTAATTATGAATGACGTGCACGCTTTGCATGCACCGGGAAAGTGAAATCTTCACTCTGCAAGAAATTTCACTGCCATATTTATCACTGACATAACAGCACGCTAAGTGCACAAAGGATCTCACAATAGTGGGCCGTGCAGTGCAGTGCACATAAATGACACTCAAAATTCTGTTTTTAGTTGCACAGGTGTTCACAGCTTTGGGAAGTGATAATGAATTCATGCACAAAACTTCAGAATAGCTGTCACATGCCAGACAGCAGAAATCGGTTGCCGTTTATTTATTTCACATTTATATCTGGCCGCCATAGAAAAGCCACAACTGATTACATCAAATGGACATTAATTCAAAGCAATGGATCTTTTCTATTTACACTGTCCCTCCATAATTAGTTTGACTAACCTTTCCTTAATAGCACACACACACACGCACAGAGACAGTGCTGTGATTTACCACGGTGCCCTTACTAAAGTCCCCTTGTTGTAATTACTCTCCATCCAATATCCTGACCCTGATGATTGGCAAGAGCAGAATGTTCTATATGCCACAGTCTTCAGGCTGGGAGTGACTGGGCCCTGCTCCTTTATCTCCCACACACACCTTGTCCTACCTCAATTGAGAACACGTCGGAGGTGAAGGCCCTGAGCACTTTGCTTCTGCTTCCATTACATTCTGCAGAGTGGGAAGATCTGATAGAACGCAACCCACATGAAAGCCCTGATAATTTGCCCGGGCTAACATGTTTCTCTCCCCCTTGTCTGACATGGCCTTGGGCGCCAAAGTAAATAAGGAAAACTCCTTCAGGTAAGTCAGCCTGGCTCCCATCTGGTAGCCGAGTGCTCTGTGCCATACAAATTGCATTAGGGTTTCCCCCTCCCTCCTGAAGACTGGTTGGTCCCTCTTGGGCCTTTGGCCGGCAGTGTTGTCTGAGTTAGGAGGCAGAGGTTTTTGGTAATCCAATGAAGGTGCGTGGGTGAATGTAAATATTTGGCACAACAACAAACAGCATTCAGTAAACAGCCTGGGGGAACAGAGGCTACGAAAGTCTTTCTACAAATGTTGTCTACATTTTTGTAAGTACTTTGACATACTAAAATTCCCATTTGTTCTTATAACATTCACTATTTGTGCAAAACAACTAAATAACTTGCACTAAATGAACAATGTTTGTATATGTATGAATGTTTTAATTAGCACCAATTTGCTCTTTAACTCCAATTAGCATGTTATATAGATTATTAAACTGGCATTTATTTTGATCAATCTGGCATTTTTACACAAACAAATATCCAACTCTCTTTTTCTCTATTTGTAATAAATTACCTGTTCGTGAAATGTTTATATTTGGTGTCATTCTAAACACCTAGATAGGAAAAGTCATCAATCATCAACCAATTGATAATATTTTGATTTATTGCACCAGCAATACTTCAGTAATGAATTAAAAAAAGAGTAATTCACACAAAACGGTGCACGATACAAGACAATCTTGCAAGATTTGAGCAAGAACCTTTCAGTTACACATCAAACTCAGGTTCTTTCCTTTGCTAAAAAAGTACTTAACCTCTGTGAAACCTTTCTGCCTTAGTAAAGTAAAAGTGAAAAAAAGAGCTACAACCAAGGTTGATAGATAAAAGTCAAAGCCAGACTGCTTTGTCTTTTAAGGAGTTATGAAATGGGGACAATATGTAAGTCATGGCTGAGCTGGCCTGGAAATCATTGACTTGTGGTGTCAGTGTCATCACTGTGCTGAAACACTGTTTCTCTGAATAAATTCTTTCTGAAGATGTGTAGGACAAAGTAATACCCAAAATCTAACCTACCACCCTTGCACCATTTGCTGGAGAACCAAGTGGTGCCAGCTGAAATGGGACACAAACTAAAGCAGTGTTTTTATGAGAAAAATGTTCAGAATTGACAATAATGTGAAGCACGAGGGGATGAAGTGCTGCAGACTGAACACGGATTGAGTCTTTAAATATTCATTTCTTTGTTCAAATGTGACCGTATTAATATTTAAAACGGTAGATGCAAGACTTGTGGACTTTATAAATAACCTGATGTTGAAAATGGAGTGAAAGTGCAGAGTGGACCCCTGAGCTTGGCTTGATAGAGGCACCAGATGTTGGAAGACGGTGCTGATATAATATGCACAGAAACAGAAGAAATCATAAACTTGCTTAAAAAGGAGAAAACCAGATAAGTGATGATTTGAAAATGTGATAAGACAGACAAGAGATATAATGTTCCAACGCTTTGCAAAGATCACAAAAAGTGCTGCAACCAATTTCCAGTGGGATTAATCTGACATTTATTTTCTTGAATTATCAATTAATGAATCAGGATTATAAAATGTCAGAAAATGCATTTAACATTTAACATAGCTTCTTATATCCCACCAATATTCCAAACCCGTAAGATATTCTGTATACTCTCATATGAGACAAAGAAAAAGCAACAAATCACATTTGAAAAGCTGTAACCAATAAATATGAGACATTTTTTATAAATTATATTTCTAACAAACTTAGAGGTGAAAGGACTCCTCGGTTCCTAAACACAGCTTTGTTATTTCTCATTTTTCAATAAGTACATTGAATTGTGATTGAATACTGGAAAGTAAATCTGCACCCTTTGACTGCCCTTTAAATACACGCTGCTTTGAGATCTCTTGAAAGACAAAAAAGAAAAGAATAACAAACCTCTTCAGAAAACAAACTCTTGGTCTAAAACAATGCCAAAGAATGAATTATTAATTTGAATTGCATGAAATCCTCAAGACTGCTTCCTGACCAAGACCGCTGCTCTTGTTGTTGTCGGCGTGCCTCATTGAACCCCCGCTCCATCGAAAAGGTTTCCTCAAACACGTGCGGCGTCGCCTCTGCGTTTTCTTTGATGGGTTTGTGGTCGACGCATTGACCACAGGATACTGGATCCAGAAGTGTTATATGTGGATAGGAGCATGCTAATAATTGGCTGTTTTTATTCCCTGAAACATGAGGCAGAACACATTTGCCTGCTTGTTTTTCACTCTGTCACCCACCTGACCCACTGTCCAGCAGGCTGCGTATATGCAGTCCACTGTAAGCTTGAGTGTGTACAATTTAGACTACACGGCTTTAGATGCCTTTGGTTATAAAAGCAGCATCCCACCTGCCGCTCAGCTCTTATTTATGATGCTTCCAGAAAAAATGTTCTGTGCCCCTTTTCATATTTTACACAGCACTTCATGAGGAGATTGAAGCTATTCTTCTTCCCTTATTTCATAAAATAGTCTTTTCACTACACTATCACTATCCCAATACCCAGGACACCTTGCAGCTTCTAGTTTAAAAAGGAGGAGAACAGTGAGCTGATGTTTGTTCGAGGAGTGTGTAAAATACCATACTGAAAGTCTCCTTAGGGCCAAACACACAAAGCTTTAACTGTCAGCCACTGAATTCCTCTGCCTATCAAAAATCTCCGTGGACTATTTAGCTGTCAGCTCCCTCACTACACCTCCCAGCTCCAGGATTTTTAAACGAATTTGAGCAGAGCAGGTGTTGATTGACACCACAAACTCCCACTCTGTCTCCTCCTGTCAGCATAACACTCACGTCTTTGATTTTCAAGGGAGGTGGAGGTAAGTTAAAAGATAAAATTATATTACAGTAAAAAATGGAAAATGAGGAAAAACATCAAAGTTCATTGCCTATAATCAAAATAGCATGGCAGGGAGGACGTTTATCGGCTCCTTACTGCTCCATTTTGACTTGTACTGCGTTAAGACGGCACATTTTGAGCACATTGTGGAATCGAAGCACATTTGCAACTTTGGCCTCTATTTGCTCAGCACAAGGGCAGTAATATGTGGCCTGGGTAATGCATGTGCTGCATTTCATTGCAGCATACAGACCGCATTTTATTCAGATGTTTCGCTTAGAACTACGGTTAGAAGGATCCAAGCAAATATTTCCATGTAGCTCTGAGGACCGAGCTGCTTTCCCACAAAAAAAAAGAGGCACACAGACTTCTGCCTGCCTTTGGAAATGTAGGTGAAAATGCATTTTACAATACTTTAAGCTACAATACTTTACACTACATAGCAGAAAATAACCAGCAATCTATTATTATTTAAAAACAATGAATTCAACATGATCACACTGATTTTTAAAAGCTTTTTTCTGCACAAACAAGTGCAAGTCTTTACTAGATGAGGTAAATAAATAACTTGAACTGTTGTGAGAGTGAGAGCCACTATGACTGCTGAATGGATTCCAACTTCCAGCAAGGGCACAGCTTTTGTGAGACTGACAAATACAAAATTACTTTAGAGAAAGCAGAGCGCGGGACTGATGTGGGATATGTTTTGGTGGGAGGACAAAGGCTGTGCGCGTGGGAGATTGGAACGTTGTTGTTTGACAAATTATAATTTAGTTTTGTTCCACTAATTGCAGTTAATTTTGAAATTCATTATTCCTGCATGTCAAGACCAACTTCAAAGGAAGAGACCCTAACGTACTCCAAATTTCCAAATAAAAATACGACTTGCACAAATTCGGAGACACTAAGAATTGTGGCTTTTGACGAGTCTATCGGCAAGATCAATCAGCACAGCTGGTTCGTTTGAAATTCAGCTTGCCTCACTTTACCTCCCACCGCTCCAAAACACATCCACAATTGTCTCAAGGCCAGACAAACACAGGCTTCAATTAAATCCACTTTGACTCCCTGCTCACTCTGAGGTATGTTGCTTAGCTTTGAGAAAGGCCTGCCTCCACAAAAAAAAAAAACAAAACACACACAGGCACTCAGACACTGTGCTGACCTGCCTGAGAAGCCTAATAGAACACGTTGGCAGATGTGTCACGGGAACAATTCACCTTGCCATCTGTTTTTCTGTGCTTCATCGCCAAATCCTTCCCCCCTTCAGTCCCGCAATCAAGGACAGGATGAAATACAAGTTCCATTATGGGGAAGCAGCTAATAATGCATTATCAATTAGTCCCCTTGGCTACTGATCGATGCTTAGCAGGTGGTACAAGGCCTTTTTGTTCATTTAGGACTATATTGTCCTCTTGCCCCTTGATTCTTTTATTTCCGACTGTTCATTAGATCCTGGCTCGCAAGCCTATCAGATTGTGCCTTAATTGCAGCAGGACTGTTCTTCAATATTCCATTAAAGATCATGTTTAATCACTGTTGTGCCGCCCTAGTGCCATTAGGAAGACTCTGTCCTGAATTCACCTGAATTTTGACAACATCAAAATGACAGCTTGCTGCTTTTACTAAATGTCATTCATGTTAAAGGATCTCCTATTAGTCTCCTGTAAAGGTAAAGGTATTTATCTGCATCCATGTTGTTGACCTATAAAGGACAGAAAAAGTGAAGGAAAAAAAATATGTAATACAGTGACAGGGGGAGGGGAGAGATGGTGTTGGTGTGAGTGAGGTGATTGGCTGCTATAATGCCACGGATAAGTATTGAGGTATTAAAATAAAGGTTACAGATCATTTGAGCTAAGCCTAGCTTATCTCCCCCTTAGATCAGAAATTAAACATGTCATCACATTACAATCCTGGATCTAGTCAATCAGAAAATACATATTTTATACAAATGAATCCTCGCTGGTTTGCCAATGCAGGGGTTGGCCCTGTGGTGCCATAACACATTATTAGTTATAATAAGAAAGTGATAGATGGTTTTAAAAGATTTACTGACTACGTCACACACGTAATTCCAAAAGGATTGACAGAGGACAGGCGCTGTTCCCGATAAACCTGGGGGTTATATTCCCTTAAAGGTTTGAAATGACATGTGGAGGTATAAAAAGTTAATCTTAGAGTTTATTTAAATTGTGTATATGATTCCACTGTAAACTCTGAAAAAATAACCTTCATAAAGTACAAAGCATATGTGCAGTGTTTGATTATTTTCTCCATCATCTTCCGTTTTCATTGTAGAAGACTCGTCAACATCCGCTTCAAATCAACAAAGAAAATATAATCTCCCAGCATCTTTATAAGGTAGTTGCGGAGGTTTATTGAAATAGGAATGTGAAATGCATGTATTTTCCACTTGAGAGGGTTTGCTGGTGAGGTGACAATGCGACGCGTGGATCAAAATCGTTTCCATCAATGTTGGCAGATGAAATGCAAACACAATCAAATCAGCCTGGCCCGTACAACAATCCTCCGCTCAAATGCCAATCTCTCATCTCCTCATCATGTGTCTGATGAGAAATCATAGTGTGGGAGAACCTCCTAATCTATGCAAACACACTGTCAGCATTGATTTGTTCGGAGGGGATATGTCTTTATTAGGACTCGCCAGACGTCTTTGCTTCTCCAGTTCTATAAAGGATGACCTGGGAAAGACACAGAGCCGGCCGGGGCTTTGGAAGCAGTCACAGCCATAACAATTGAGATAAGTTACTGAGGACAGGTAATGAAAACCGATAGACTCGAGGATGGATCGATATCAGACATTGATACTAGAAGAGGAAGGACAAATTGTGACATCTCTTTCCTTATCCATGTTGAAAGGAGGTCCTGTGTATGTGTGTGTGTAGGGATATCAGTATATATGTGTGTGTGTGTGTGTGTGTGTGTGTGGGTGGGGGGGGGGCACATTGTTTTGTGACGCCCACTCCTCCTCTGCCTGTGATGATGCGGGCAGAACTGGAGCTCCGTGACGTCAGAACAGATGCAGAAGGCAGCCTCCGGTGGCGCGTTCGTGACGTCAGAGCCCTGTCCTCCAGGAGTACTGCAGGCATCAATCACTATTATACCGTCACCACAGCACACCATACGATACAATACGTTTACACTAAGTAGATAGATAGAATATTATTAATGTATTAATCCCCAAGGGGAAATTGTAGTGTGCGTATACACACACACACACTATATATATATATATATATATATATACACATACATCTATCTGTACAAATCAGTATATTGTCCGTTGCCACTCTCCCGGTTCACAGGAGTCATTATAAACAGATTTCGCGGTGGGCATGAATGACTTCGTGTAGCGGTTCTTGTTACAGCGGAGTTGCAGGAACCTCCCACTGGATGTGCTCTGCTGTCTGACCAGTAGGTTGTGCCGGGGATGTTAAACACTGTCCTTTTTGCCGAGCAGTTTGTGCAACACCCTCCTCTCCACCACCACCTCCAGCGGCTCCAGCCCAGAATCAGCCCTCCCAATCAGCTTGTTTACCCTGTCACTGGCCCTGGCGCTGCTGCCACAACAGATGGCTGCAGAGAAAACTGCACTTGCAACAACAGATAATTGAATTGAATTTGCAGACACCAGCAGGAGAACATCTGGATGTGCAGAACTGAAGCTCCAGAATTAAAAGAGGCTCATGGCTCCTCTGGGCCGGGTGTGGAACAAATCTCTTTCCTGTCCCGTGATCATGAAAAGGCACGAGTAACGTGTGAATCAATTGAGTGTTTGTATGCGTGGAGTTTGTCCCATGAGTGGAATTTATACCCTTCACTTTCCCCGCAGAACCTAAACCCCGTATTTTATCTGTCTGCTTGTTTTTATTGTGGTTAATAGATAAACGGAAAGAAACGAATCCCTGATTCACAGCTTCAGCAATCGCTGCAATTTCTCAAAAAATATGTGAAAGGAGGAAAAGACAATCAGTGCCGTTAGACAATATAACTTCGGTCCGCTCATAAAGACCAGCGGGCGGTCAAATACGGTGGAAGCGTAACATCGATCAGCCCTCTGTGCTATCGGAGATACATATATAATAATTTGTCTTTTTTTTGATTTAGCGATTATTCTGTCAAGCATGCAAACACACTTTCCCGATGCAAAAACAAAGCCACGCTGACACACTACACCCCCCCTACATCTGCAGCCACTTCAACATGCATATCATCGCAGAAATGTTACTTACTGCATTGGGTGCGCTACCAGGTTGAGGACGACCAGCGAGCGCGAGCGTGTGTCGGTGTCTATTATATAACGAGTCATTAAATAAATAACTCGACTAAATCCACGCAGACCGACGGAAAACCCTGATGTGACGGTGTGAGGGCCGCGGAGTCTGCGCAGCTGGCGGAGATTCCGACGGCGTGATGCAACTGCGCGCGTGTGTGTGTGTGTGTGTCAGTGATTTGCGGTATTCTTTGCCATGGTGTTATGTTGATCATACTGCACTCTGTATGCAGCTGTTCTTGCAGCTCTATTATAGCCTGCAGGTTGAGGTTTTCAATGGATTTTACATTCTACAAGTTTATATTTCATCACGTACACACACGCAAGTAAAAGCCATTAAAAAATGTAATGCCGAAGTTGAGCTCAGAGAGCACTGTTATCTATAGGAGATAATTCCACTGAGTCTGCAGTAACAGAAGTTATTTACATAGTTAATGATTGGATTCAATTCTTAAGCTTTCTGTGGGCAATATTTCTGCAACAGTGGTCACATGCAAACCATCAATTTTTGTTGTTAAAAAAAAAAGTCTGACCTAGTTTCACAACAGACAACTGAGACAAACATCAACTGACCATGCAGTTGTCACGTGAAACAAAGCCCACTGCATTTCTGATTATACAACACACACACACACACACACACACACAGTGTGTGAGCTGCAAACTAACACTAACATGAAGAGAGCAGACATGTCTCCTTCACTGCCCTTCAGTCTGTAGCTGTAGGATTTAAAGGCTGGTCACTAATCCCCTTTGATATACTCCCTATAATCACAATAAAATGACAAATTCACAAATCACACTCGTGCTGACGATATGCCCTTTTACTGAAAGACAAAACAGAAATATCACAAGGCTGGTAAATAAACTGAGCATGTGTGCACAAAAAAAACCTGGGGGGGGTCGAAAAAAAGAGAAATCTTCAAGTTTGACATTTGACTCCCACCGAAAAATGTAAATGTTTTTGTTGCAATGTTACCTTCGTTTGAATCTTTGGATCAGAAATCTAAACCACATGTGGCTTTATACCTTAAAGCCTTAAAACTCAACTATCCTTAGGATCATCATCACGCTGTAAAATGATGTTCAGTTAGCACCTACTCTGAGCTATTACATTTATGACTTTGTGATCTGTGTATGTCTGACTATCATACTAAAGTAGTGATGACATTATGATTCAAATAATGACTTCATTATTGTTTTCTTTTGATTTTGGGGTTCGAAGTCTCATGTGATATAAACCAAATCAACGTAAATGTCCATCAATCATTCTGCTATTAAATATATAGTTTTGCATGAAGCTGGTTTGTTGAAGGCGGTATTTACAACACTATCAGTCTCAATGTGACAGAGGTCCAACAGTGTCCTGGTAAAGAAAACAGCTCCACTTGCACGTATTGACTTTTGCACCCAAACAACAGGGTTCTTTGTCTCCAGCCGCCCGCCCCTCGTCTCTCAGATCTGTCACGCTGGTCCATCTGTCCGCAACCACCAAATGTCCTCCTCTTCCTCTGCAGTGCTAGCTGTTCCACCATGACAGCAGCCCCAGCCCCGGCTCACAGATGGTCCCCTGAAAACAACAGTGCAGCGTGTCAGGACAGATGTGGAGCTACTTCAGTTTCACTTTGGCCACAGTTAAAGTCAAACAGGTGTTTTCAGTCGTCTTGATGAATTTGTTTGTTTGAAAATGGACACGAAGTCAATCAGTGAAGAGCTTAGGTGTAGAGTTCAGTTGTGGATGAACTTTAAAACAAAGTAGCCCCTGTGAATAATTGCAAACCCTGCAAAAGGAATTGAGAGCAGATGCAAAATGCACAGAGCTGTCATATTAGCGGTGTAACAACATCCAATTTTGTATAGCCTCGCTCTGTGGGAGTACAAACTACTTCACAAAGGAGACAGATACTGGACGTTGTGGCCGAAACCGATATTTCACAGCAAAAAAAACCCCAGATCATAAATCAGGCGACACACACACAAATGAAAAAAAAAAAAAAAAAAAATGAGGATACCTAAAAAATATATTTTACAGAGTGGGAAACATAAATATATCTTTGGCATTTGGTGTGATAAGATAATATCAATATATCATCCCCTGCTGCAATCTACTGTGAACGTTCGTTACGTTACACATTTTTCATAAGGAAGGAAATTAAATCAACACGTTTGTTAGCACCAAGGGTTATGTCCTAGTTCATACAAAGGTTTAGCTTTGGAGGACTGAAGGTTGGTAGATTGGGCCTGCCTGAACGCAACAGTCTAGCCAGACTGAACCAAATCATTTTCACCACGAAGCTGCCCTCAGAAGGATGACGACGTGGTAACGACTTCAACTACCAGTGGTGAACCAGAGCCATTTCTATTAAAGCCACATTTACAGCTGAAGTTGTGCCATTTCTCTACGAGACATGATAGACAGCTGGCAAACAGTGCAGCAGGTCAGTAAACACCTAAAAAAGCAGGCAAAACAACATTTGATTTGGAGGCGCTTTGGTATGGGACAGCCTTGTTCTCGCATTATGACACATTCAACAAACTGGGACACCACCCAACGTCAATCTAGGAGAAGAAGAGTCCTGATCAGCCAAAATAACAATGGATTTACAGGGTTTTATCAGAAACATTATCAGATTTTATTTGATCAGATCTCCAGGTGATGCAAGTCATGAAGTGTCTTCTTACAATCAGAATGTACGGTGGCTCTTTCTTCTCCCCGCTGTCCACTGCTGGCGGCGCCGCTGCCTGTCCTGGTGGGGCCGGCGTGTCTGTCGCTGCGGTGGCCGGGCCCGTTGGCGACGTGTCCACGAAGACTTCATCTGTCACCCGGAAACGGATCTCCTCCCCTTGGTCCATGTAGAGGTCATGGGCCCCCTCGTCCGTCTCATACTCCCAGAGCCAAACTTGCTCGGCTTCGTCACTGAGGCTGAAGCTAAGGACGGCTCGGCAGCTAAACTGCAGCCACAACCATTTCTCGATAAGTACAATTTAAACAATGCGTGATGCACGTGTGGCAAAGATTTATAGGAACATTTCTCGGTCAGGATACAATTTTGTAGGCTGTTGAAGTGACTCCGGTGGAATGAGAATGTCATCGAAGAAGCCCATTGTCACTGTGGAGGAGAAAGGTTACAGGGAGCCGTCAGCGTTTGCCACAGCGCTGCTGCGGGTCAAAGCAGGAACACGCCTTCATAATGCCTTCAGGCCACGTGCAGAGCGTTCTTAACACTTTTCTCATTTTAAGCACAATTCAGACTCTGTGGTGAAGTTTAACTTGTTACATTACATACAAGGAGGCGCGGGGGGTGCAGACCCACACAGGTTTAGTCGTTCTGCGATATGTCACTCATGTGCTTGTAATAAAACTGAAAGATAACATCAACACACAAGAGGAACAACTAACCTATTGTACCGTAATGTACTGTACATTTTACTTTTGGGTAATTGGTTGCAAGTTCATGATGAACACTAATATAAAATCTCAGTAAGGATTATGTTGCATGTGTAAGAAATGTGTATTTGTTTGATTTACTGACTTTTTCCTCCATGATTAGCCAGATGTGACTGCTAAATATAAATTTATAAATATTAATATTGATTAATACCAGCAAGTGGAGGACAGCTACATGTGACTTTGGTGCCGGAAATGTGAAAAGGTGTAACATAAAAAAGTCCAAATAAGTGGAAACCTCTCAGATCCTAATGACTCTTCTTAGAGATTAAGTTCAACTCGTGAACCTGAAAAGGTCAAATTTAATACTATGGAATGAATGATTAAATAAGGCAGATAGACATGGTTATCTGGTACAGCTGACTAATTAGAAAGATCAATATGTGGTCATTTATAAATATAAAAAAGTCACGTCTGAAACTTTAATGTTTCAGAACTCCAATGTGATGATTTGAAGCCTCTCTCTGTTTTATATTCTTGTGAATTAAATATCTTTGAACTATTGCTCGGACAAAACAAGATATCTGAAGACGTCACCTTGAGCTCTGAAAAGTCATGAAGGGCACTTCCTGACATTTAAGACCAAGCAATTACTCAAGAAAATAACTGACAGATGAATTGACACTTAAAATAATCATTAGTTGCTGCCCTAATTTCTTAATGATAGTTTTCCCCTTTTAGTGTATTTAGAATAAAAAAGTGTTACATTACAAACATTACTGGAGACTGAACCAAACATGCTGAAATGGAAAGTCATGTTACCATGAACTCCCTCTTGACTGCAGTACTTGATCTTGCCGACCAGGATCTCATCGAGGAACGGGTGAAAAACAACATACCTGAAATGAACTGACAGAGAGACCAAAGGAAGATGGGAACCAATCAGTAGCTGAGAGTCACAGTCCATCAAACCTCACTTCAACCGTAACTTAAGAGCTGAGTACAGCCGCATTTAAGGGGGTCTCGTTGTGACGCCTGAGGCCAACTTCTACCACCTTGCAAGCCTGTCAAAGTGTATAATTATTAAAATAGAAAGAACAGCTGCAACATTTCCAACACGTCCTTCAGGACCACGTGACTGTGCTTCTGTCGGGATGTCAGGGTGAAGGTTTCACTTCTGACACACTCTTGTTAGCACCATTTTTCCTTCAATTCATCAGCAAGACACAAGAATCAGACTAATGAAAGAGCTCATATAACCTAAAACTAAGTGGAAGGGCTCAGTTATAAAATAATGCAAGACCTGGCATTGGATGTCAAATCTAATACATGATGCAAGTGTATGAGGAAATGAGAGTGCCCCGTTATCATCATCATCATCATTATCATACCTTTGGTGTGTGAGGCTCCGTCCCCTGGGAATATGTAGGAGTCCTCCAGTTTAGTGATGTCATACAAGCAGATGCACAGGCCAACATTGTAGACCACCTGAGGCGAAGAGAGCAGGTCGCAGTTTAACACGCAGACATGCTGAAATGACACTATTCCACAAGAGCTGAGGTTTAATCGTCACAGCAGACTTTCAATTAGCAAAACCCCCACACATACCTAATGTTCGACGCAAATGCGAGTCAAATCCTCTCACTGTGGAGCCCTGCCATGATGTCATTATTCGAAGTTAACCATCAGTATGTGACCATCCACATCTTTTACAACTTTACGTATTAGTTTGACAGACAGGGCCGCCATACATTAGTTAATGAATGGGAAACACTGCATCTATTGTATAAGTTTTACAAGCTAATCAAGGATATACGTTTTCTGACATGAATCTAGAGGACTCCTGTTTCTGATACTGTCCGTACGTGAATGGCTGTGTTTTGTTGTGTCTGATCTCTGTTCTGAGTCTTGCTGCTGCACTCAGATTACCTGATTTCTCACGCACACGCACACACGCACACGCACACACCTTGTTGGCCAGTTTCTTGTTGAGCTCCTCTGATATGGCGTCGTTGAGTTGTCTCTGGAAGTTCCACGGGGGGATCCTGACAGTGTCGACCATCTCCACCAACACGAACATGATGCAGCCGGCGGACTGTGAGCAGGTTCTCACTTCCACGCGCACACGCAGAGGAGCTGCTGTGAGGTGTCGCCTATTTTCAGGACAGCATTTCCTGTTTTCCACAAAAACATCAACTGTTCACAATCTAGCAGAAGAAAGCACTAAAAGTACAATATTCTTCAGCAAACTCCGAAGCAACCATGATGTCACCATGTGTTTATTTACGGCAGTGAGATATTACGACATGTCGCAAAACTTAAAGGTACAGTGCACATTTTTAAAGCCATTATTGTAAATAATGACTTTTGTTTGTATTACCATGGCTCGCTTTTGGTTTCCCTTATTTTCACAGATCTAAAAACATACTATCAAAGATATATAAGTTTAATGATATTATTAGCCTAACATCATATACATATATGCACATGTTCTTTTACCTTTAAAGGAATTCAACCTTTATGTAAAAACTATTGAATCCTCTGTTAACAAAAAGGTATTGAAAACTTTATCGGTCTGTAACACTTGTAATTTGTTCCTTTGTTTTGTTGAAATTAACAACCCCACCTCTTAGTTAATTCCTTTCATCTACATTATTATTACTGTTTAAATAATTGTCATGGACTATTGACCTTCATTTATTTATATTCTTTTTTTTCTATGCATCATCCCATCTTCAATTAAGGTAAAACATTGAAATCAGGGTTTTGAGCCAGTCTATTTAGATTTGCGTTCTTTTATTACCCAGGATAATCAACAACTAAATGATTCCCACTAATTGAAGTTTTTGGATCTCAGTAACAAAAACCACAAGCATAGTTTATATTTAGCCTAAATCTTTATGAGACACAGTGCACATACTGTATTTCCATGTGCACTTTTAAGTTAGCTATGCTAGGTAGATAATTATTTAAAAAATAATTTAACTGTACACAGAATCTATATATACATATAAGTACCAGTGTGAGTAAATGGAAGTACAAACCGATATGTTGTGGTTATTGTTTTGAATGTGCAAGTGAATATTACTGTATAAACAGATGAACAGTACTGGATAAAAAGAGAAAAACAGGTGATATTATGAATGTCAGAGAATGTATGTCTAGACTGTATGCCACAGACTTGATTGCAGCCCTTTGGGAGTTTACAAGGAGCACTTGAAGGCATCACACACAGCTGAAGCCAATTCTTCCACAGCTGCTGGAGGCCTGTATATGTACAGTAACATGCCAACTGACAGTCAAATGACTGATCTTATTGATTTCATTAAACAAAGAAAAACACATAAAAACATTAACTTCAGAATGGAATCTTTATTATTTACCAAGATGTCAAGATATTTTAAATATTTCAAGCTATACATTTATAATTATCTACTTTTACAAAATCAAGTTTAATGTGTGAGGGGAATCATCACTATGAGAAAACATCTGATCATAATCCATTTTTTATTTGCTGTGTTTAGACAAATGGAGTATGTTGAAAAAGTGATTTCAAACACATCAGAGGACGCCTGACCAAACAGAGCACACCTGAGTACAAAATGACACAATATGCCACCACACAAAGCCACCATGAACAACATCATTTCATATGTCACTTTACAGTAGGCTTGAAGCACAAAGCATTATCTTACATCACAGTATAAGCAAACTGCTTCGCAAGCGGCTGTTTAAAATGCTGCTGACAGAGGAAAAAAACGTATTGATCAAATGAATCAGTATTTTTTTTAAAGATGTTTTAAAAATTAACATTGATTCTGGTGAATTCTGTAGGAAACCACACCCTGTACACAATCAAATAATTACGGACACATATTTTTCAGGTCACATAATAATGGATTCACTTATGGACAACCATCATTTGTGAACATCTCAGTACTTTCATTAGGAATCTTTGGCAGTAAATCTGATTCACAACCCGTTCTAAAAATAACACGTCAGTTTTCAATGTCAAAGGCCAGAAGCAACCTACAGCAATAATTCAATAGAATGCGCTTCAATTTAACCCACAATCCATACGTCAACTGCTTTGTGAAACCATTAGATCAACGGTGATACAGTTTAAAGAAGGGGAACTCTACGTCATGACATTATGTTGCAAACAGAATTAACAGCTCTCCTTTAGACAGGCAGCATACAGCGTGTTACTTCCTCTCGCTCTTTTTGTTTTTATATATATATATATATATATATATTTATATCAATAATGATTTATTATTTATGTACACTCCTATACAAAGTGCAGCAATATATCACATCATTTACACACAGGTCCAAGCTCAGTGGCTTTTTAGTACATAGGGATTTACCTCAGGAACTGTAATTATTAATCGAAAGCGTTTTTTACTCCCTAAACAGATTTATAGACTTTCTGGATGATGATGAGAACTAAACACAGAAGACCAAGCGTGGCAGAGCACACCTAAAACTACTTTCCTAACTCTACAAAGTTCTAGTGTTCAGGAATCTGGACACTAGATTGTGCGTTAGTTTTTGTAAGAAGACAGCAGACCTTCTCATGCTATGGAGGACCAAACCTCAACGCCACCTGTCATCTCCCATTACTGCTACACGAGGCAATTTCACACTCTGACAGCTCCAGATGAATAACAGTGAGGACTAAAACAGAGAAACCCAGATAACATAATGTCCCAATGGATGTGTGGAGATTTATTCCAGAGGACTTAATAGGGATAATGAGACAGAAGAGCTATTATAGAAGTTTAGCGCTTTCTCTGGACACAGCACGATCGAGATGCAGTTTCCTATGGGAAGATTTCCTGTGTCTATATCAGAAATTACATAAAAAATGTCTAGCAACACAAATCTGATCACAGGTCAATACCCCAAACATATCAGGTTGTGGTTTGGACTGCATAAACCAGCCTGCTGAGAGCAAAGAGAGAGACGTGATGAGCAAAGAGGGACAGACAGATGCAAACACAGACCGATGTTGACCTGATAAACACAATCATGCATCTCACACACACACACACACACACACACACACACACACACACACACAAACACACAGGACAAAACCCAGATGGAAAGCAAAAATGTCAAGGCTAGTGCTAACACAATAGCAGTATGTGTTGTGGTTTGTTGTTCCAGTCAGAGACCACGCAGGAGAGTTTTCTCACAACGGGCTGTTAAATCATGCAGATAGAATAGAGAACAAGCAAGCACTGGAAGAGCAGCAGGGAGTGCTGTACCGGAGTGAATCAACCACAGACTGAGTGAGGTGGGGTGGGCAGCAGGGGCTGATGGGATGACAGTGATGCTGCTTACAGTAATTAAGTGATCCTATTGGTGTGTTTACAGTGTGGCTCCGATCTACAAGAAGAGTGGAGACATTTGTTCAAGTCAATAACGGCATCAGAGAGCAGCAAACCCAGCAGCCACTGGAAGAAAATGACGGACGAGTAGTGGAGTGCGTCATAATTCAAGAGAATTTGTGGGAAAAATATGTTCTTCGGGTGACAGATCTGGAGATCATGAATCAAAAGTACATTCATGTGAGCTTATTGAGCTGTTTGGATGGAAACCACACAGACAAAACATTAAAGACACAAAGTGTCTGGTATCGGGGTTGGAGTTTGTAGTTAAAGATATTAAAGCAGGAAGTCTTAACTCGTCACTGCTTCACCAACTTTATTTGAACGATATTCTGTATCTAACTTTATTAAATCAGGGTCTGAATCAGGTTTGTATACTGCTAGATACGGTCATTAAAGATGGTATACAAGGTGGTGGTGTACCATGATAATGAATATGTTAATGCTTCCATCAAGCCTGTCTCTGTACGGGGGACCAAACAACTTCTTCCACTTTAGAGAAATAGAGTAGTGATACCAATTTATCACAAAATTAGGAAAACATCGACCCGTTTAATGTCGAAAGATGAACGTCGGTGTATGAAAGTTAGCTGAGCGCTACGGGGTAACACGCTTTAACAAATCTGATGTTCTGAGGAGTGCTGCCAATAACAGACACACGGCTAAGCTTTGGTTACGTGTGCTTGTTTAAGTGCATTTGAGTAAAGTAATTCTGCCTGTCGACCGGGAGTGCTTTCACAGTAATCCTGTCTGTGCATGTTCGTGCTCGTGTGTGTGTGTGTGTGTGTGTGTGTGTGTGTATGTGCGCTTTTCATTAGTACAGCGACGTTGTGTGTGTGTTGTTTCTTTAACTGAGCATGACTACAGTTGTACCTAAACCAGTCTGGTTACCATCTAACGTTCACCTCGTCTCTTCCTCTTTGCAAAGCCCCTCTCTAAAACCACACTTCTCCCCTTCTTAACCCACGCCAAGGCCCCTCAATGGCCCCTACAGGCCCCGTCTCCCTCACTCCCACCAATCACTGGAGCTCCTTCATCCTGTTGAGGGCAGAGCCGGCCTGGAACCACTCGATCTGCGTCTCATTGAAGGTGTGGTTTAGAGAGATGGAGTCCTGGCTGCCATCACTGTGCTTGATCACTGCTGTCAGGGGCTGGAGGAGGCAAACAAGACCCTGTGTCAATCATTCGTCCAGTTTTTCTTCAAAATAATGTTAAGAGAAGCTAGGCTATCATTCGAATCAATGTTTCATCAGTGTAGAATACTGCTCACCTTGCCGGGAGCAAAGGATTTCAGCCCGGTGATTGAAATCTTGTCATCAGGACGGATTTTGTCGTAATCGCGGGGGTCAGCAAAGGTCAAAGGCAGCAGGCCCTGCTTCTTTAGGTTAGTCTCTGTGAGCAGGATAATAAAGATGGAAATAGACATAATGGCACGACACTGACTCATACTGTTCTTCCATCAGGTAACCAGAGAAGAGAATATCTGTTACACAGAAATTCAAGGCCATGCAGAATAATGCATGTAGGATCGATTAGCACCATGTCTCATGATGAATTAGATGTTTCATTTACACAAATACACGCTGGAAACCTTTTTCGTCAAGACCAAAGCATACAAAGCTTTGTACACAGCTATGTTAACTCCATCAACCTGTATCAACTACATGCAACAGCACTTATTTTGTAAGGTTCTGAGGAAACCTTTTCACATAAATGAAAGCAACATTCCTTTGATCAGACAGGCTTTCATCTACACACCCACCTACATCAAGCCTGGATGGACTTTAATTATAACTCTCTTAGACGGTGCTGGAGACACCCTCATTGTGGCAGGCTGTAAACATGCCAGACTAAATAATCATCCGTTTGCTCTGGAATCCAATCGCAACCATTAAGATACCGCTTCCCTGCCTTTAACGGGTCGAGTGTAAGAATAATAAAATTGCACATGACTCCAGTGATGCTAGAAGCGGCAGATTGATGTTTGCATGTTTTCCCTCTCTCTGTGCCCTGGAACCTACCATGGATTCTGGCAAAGCTCTTGACGATGATGGCGCGTCCTCCGAGGTGCCGTGGCTCCAGGGCAGCGTGCTCTCTGCTGGACCCTTCTCCGTAGTTCTCGTCTCCAACCACCACCCAGCTCTCTCCGTTGGCCTGGATTATGCAGGTTAACAAAGGGAAAACTGCTGTCAATGCAGGGACAGAGTGCTGAAATTTAGCTTTAGCTTGGTGTATCTAATAAAATAGGCAACTGCGTGTATGTGTGCCATTAACATATCTCAATGTAATGTATAAATGCACAACAAAACAATCAACAAACAATCAGCTCACCTTGTAGTGGCGCGCCACGTCGGGCACACCTCCGTACTCTCCTGTCAGCTGGTTCTTGATCTTGTTGACGGCATCATTCTCGATGTTGACTGCACCAATAAGCAGATTGTTGGAGATGTTGTCCAGGTGGCCACGGAATTTAAGCCAGGGCCCGGCAGCGCTGATGTGGTCGGTGGTGCACTTTCCCTTCACCTACAGCAGCAGAGGAAAAGAGAGGAAGGAGCGGAGCAGATACAGAGGGTGAGGAAATATATATATATTTATATAATTCAGGAGAGTTTCAATAACCTTTGTGCAAACGCTTTTGAAAAATCTGCTAAAATAATATAATCATCCTAAAAGATGCTTCACTTTTATTAAAGCCATCCTCCCCTTTGTAAACATATTATTCCCATTCCTCCTTTAAAGTAGAACGTTATTTCATATTGTCAACAAATCTCATTAAAAGACTATAAGGGAATATTAGAATACCAGTAACATCAGATATAAAGTGAGCGTACCGCACAGTTATCTGGAGAGCAACATAGTTAACTGGAATAAATCAATATTAAATATTCTCGGTCTGATTGTAAAAGCAAACAGATGGCGGGGAGCTGTGGTGTGTGTTGTGGTAAACTTGTACAGACTCATATTGTTTTACTGGATTTACCTCAGTGCTGTACTGAGACATCATATGAACATCTTACCTCCACCTGCTGTACTCAGAGCTGCTGGACACAAAATCCTTTTCCTTCCCCATGAAGCTTGTCTCATGACTCCTATTAATGATATCATTGTGTGTGTATGTGTGTATGTATGTGTGTCTGTCCGCTGCCACTCTCCCTCCCCGTCCCACCTCTGGTTACCTGGGCGCTCTCATTGGATATTGCGCTTTTCTTGTCAAAGGAGTCTCAACTACAAGCACATCCATTTTTTGGCTACGTGAAAATCAAGGACGTTTGAAAACTGTTGTACGTCTCTAAACTGTCTGTTATAGAGGGTTTTAGTCTCAGATCAAAGAAACTGGTCTGTAGTCTTCACTAGCCCTCACTTGCACACCCACCTCAACTTTCCCTCCACTTCCTGCTCACCTTGATGAGGACTCTCATGCCCTCCAGGTCTTTTCCGTGCCACTTGTCGAAGGGCTCCAGCAGCTGCAGACGGTTGCTGGAGGGGCTCACGTTCACCTGAACGACATCAAATCACAGTAAGACAAAAAGCTTCTTCCAAGAATGTTTTCAAAGGATAGCGTGGCTGACAACTTCCTGATCAAACTGAATTTTATTTCAACACCAAAAAAAACCCATTTCTGTCTTAACAACTGTCACATTACAAATTTCTGTCTAAACAAGCACTGATTAGCGTAGTCTTTCATGTAGTGGTTCAAACTCTGATTGGGTTTTGACTCGCCTCACTAAAAGTCAGTTTCATCCGTGTTCGTTTCTGGGTGGTCGAGATCAGATGCTGTATGTTTAAAAATAATCACCATGACTGAGCTGCTCTCGGCTGGGGGGTGCTGGTAGGTGTCCTGACCCGGGTCGAAGTCTCTGGAGGGGAGCTCGTCGCCGGTGGGGGGTTCCAGCTTGAACTTCTCTCCGTTAGGAGCGGTCAGGTAGTCAGTCTCTGGGTTGAAGTTGAGGGTCCCGGCGATGGCCATGGCAGTGACAATCTACAGTGAATTACATAATAATAATGAATAATAACAGGCTTTTAGCCAATAAAAACAGTGAAATGTGTTTAGATCGAAGGGTGTGCGAATGTCACCAAGAAATACAGAAATAAGAATATTATTGTAAAGTCCTCCACTGCTACACACCCACTGTCCTGTAACTATGAGCTACTGTCCATTGATGCCCATGTATTTATGAATGGCTGAGCTTGTATTTTGCCTGACATTAACGCTGCAGTGTGTCTTACCTCAGGAGAGGTGACAAAAGCATGAGTAGCTGGGTTAGCGTCATTCCTGGCGGTGAAGTTTCTGTTGAAGGACGTGACGATAGTGTTCTTCTCTCCTTTTTTCACATCCTTTCTGAAGAAAGTCAAACCACAGTGCATGTTAGTCTGACGCGTTTTGTTTAAGCTACATTACTCAAGAGGAATTTTCTATCTGATCTTCAGACTTTACTTTTGCACATTTGTACAGTGAGCTAATTGTTTCAAATCAGTTTACAGGATTAAAAGTCTGAAGCCCTGCTGGTGGCCCTTAGTGGCCGCAGTGTTCATTACATCCAACAATATGAAAGTGTGTTGGATGATCTGCCTGTTCTTACAGCCTATTGTGAAAGTATAAATGTACTCAGTAAATTAGCAATCTGCCTATGAGATTATGACATATATTGTGTGTAAATGTGTAATTTTGGCCTCTGACTGACGCTAAAGGAAAGTTTATCAAGGTTTGAAAACGGGATAAGTTCTGCTGAGCATGGACACGTTTTTGTCAGATCTGTCTCTTCAGATTTATATTTTTTGTGTAAAGTTATAAAACTTGAGTAATGTGAGAGGAAAGGTCACCAGAAATGGTAGTATTCATCTTCTAAGGACCATAAATATTTACAGTACATTTTCCCAGTGAGCCAGAAAATACTGATCTGATAAAAAGTTGTCAGAAATAATAATCTGAGGAATATTACAATCTGGCCAGTGGTTACCGAGATATTTTGCTCTGTGCGTTGGCAGAACAGCCTAATTATATATAAAGAATTAAGCTTTACAAATGAGGTGCATACCTGTCCCACTGTCCAATGCAGGGGCCACAAGCATTGGCAAGTACGATTCCACCAACATCACTCAGGATCTTGGCCTGAAAGAGAGACAACATGAATTTGAAGAAATCCTTCCCTGCATCTTTCCGTCTCTGGACCAGGACAAACTGCCCAAATGCTATGGGCCACTCGCTAAATGCTGGTGAGGTTCGGACTCACATATCCATCCCTCTCGATAGTGGCGCGGATCTGTTCGGAACCAGGGGTGACTGTGAACTGGGCCTTGCACTTCAGACCTTTATCCAGAGCCTGCTTGGCCAGAGAGGCCGCTCTGCCCATGTCCTCGTAGCTCGAGTTGGTGCAGCTGCCGATCAGACCTGCAAGAGACAAATTCAATGTTTGCAAGAGGAGAACTTGGAACAACGGAAAGTAAAGCGAGGGAGTATACAGTTACAGTGGCAGGTTGGAAGTATTCGTATTCGTATTTTTAAGAACACCTCTTGCATATGAAATAAGAGGAAGAGGAGAAGACATTAAACCCAAGCGAGTCTGTAATTATACGTCTCGATCATCATAATTATATCCTTTTCATTCTGTCAATGACTGGAATTATATTATATAGAGCAAGATCACATGACAGGGCTGTGATGTGATTTAATCGCATGTGATCAGTAACACAGCTAGTAGGAACAAAGAAAGGAAGATCAAATTTCACTAGGCAAAGCAATAAAAATATAAAGAATTGTAAGACAACACAGCTGTCTGACAAATACTGACCAACTTTAACCTCCAAGGGCCAGCCGCTCTTCTTAGCTACAGCTCCGATTTCAGACACAGGGTGGGCCAGGTCAGGGGTGAACGGCCCGTTGATGTGAGGCTTCAACTGTTACAGGGGGAGGGAAGAGAGGCTTGATGAAGGACAGGCATCATTTGTGTAATGTGGGTCAGACGTGCACGTATGCTATAAATATTGTTTTCTAAATTGGAACACTAATATGCCCGTGAGCTGCCTCATGCACCACCATAACCACATGATACAGAACAGGGCGGAGCAAAAGTGTGTGACTAAATGAGAAGCGGATGCTGTAGTTTATGTTTTAGTGGGCAGCTCTTGAAATCACTTTTACTCAACATAAGCTAAATTAGGTAGGTCAGTGATTCTTAATGAAATCAGTTTTTAATAAACTACATAGGTTTCTATGTTCTAATGCTCTTAACATAACAGACATCATTTAACAGCAAGGTGCTCCAAAATACAATCAAATCATCTACTCCATGCAGAGTTCATACAGCTTTTTAATGGTAAAATTCAAGTTCTTTGAAGGTACCTAAACCCCAAATTTCCAGTCTCTCTAAGCCTTTATCATTGCATCTAAATAGTTACTATAAATTCCAGAAGACAACAAATATGACGTAATTGTTTCATTTTAAATATTCAAAGATTTTTGATTTACATGAGTGGTTGTGTAGATGATGGAGCAGCAATATATGTTGAAAATCAAGCATTATTCAAGGAGTATATTCACATAATTCAAGCATATTCCTAACCTTGAAAATGTGAAGGTTAAGATTAAGCATCTTCCGAACTTTGTACAAACCCTGTCCGTAACTTAATAATACATTAACTCCTGGCTTCCTGTGTCCACACGCAGACTGATGTCACATGAAAAAATGACTACATAGCCAGACTCATGCCGTGTATAATGCTGGTAGGACATACAGCGCGTCCCAAATCCACACCACATCCTAATTCTAGGCAGGTTTTGAGTATTTAATGTATGAAATTAATTATACTCAACCCAGACAGCATGCATACTAAAAACGCTTAATTTCTGAGTGTGCCATTGGTGAATATCATTCTCCCACAATGCAAAGCACAAAGGAAATGGAGGAAAAAAAAATTTGTGGGAGGTGAGGGAACAGCTCCAGAAAGATCTTGGACAAAGAAACGTTTTTTAAATTTGAATAAAAAAACGTTGCCATCTCTTTATGAAGTTTGATTAGTTTTGACATCCTAAAGTCCCAGTAGTACATATCAAAGAAGTATACTATGACGATTAGTACATAGTACATACTGTAAAGAATTCATTGGATTTGGAACATGTCTTTCATTACATGACTTATGTCCAAAGTGTTTGGACTCACCTCGCTCAGGTTAATCTCTATGACCTGGTCGTATTCACAGCCGTTATCTGGGACCAAGTCGTCTTTGAAGTGATCCGCCAGAGAGGCAATCTCTGAGGGAATGAAGAAGGAGACAAAGTTGAAGGGAAGATACAGTGAATCAAGACTAAACATACAGACACCAACAGTAAGAAACTGACCTCCACGGCCAGTTTTGTCAAGGTACGTCTTCATCCGGTGGTTGTAGGGGAAAACCGACGTGGTGGCTCCAATCTCAGCACCCATGTTACAGATAGTGGCCATTCCTGAAAAAATCAATGTGTCATTTTACCCTTGCAGTAAAATATGCTGCACCTAAGTTGATGAATTGCATTTTCTATTCAAGCAAGACGTGGATGGCAGTTGAAGCTGTCACAGTTCTTCCTTTCAAAGAGAGGGTCTTTCACCAGCGTTTCAAGCCTGGAAATGTATCTCGTCCTCACCAGTGCAGGATATGGAGTCAACTCCAGGCCCGTGATACTCCACGATGGCTCCAGTGCCGCCCTTCACAGTCAGGATGCCGGCCACCTTCAGGATGACATCCTTTGGAGAGGTCCAGCCAGACAAAGTTCCTGTCAGCTTCACTCCAATCACCTGAGGGAAAAACACACGCAGGCTTAAACACACAGAAAACTAACAGATGGAGACACTTTGTGGTAGAAAAGAAGGTTGAAACTGCACATTTAGATAAGATATCAGATATCAAGAGCTCACATTAGGGCATTTGAGCTCCCAAGGAATTCCAGCCATGACATCCACGGCGTCAGCTCCACCCACTCCAATGCAGATGGCACCCAGGCCACCGCCATTGGGAGTGTGGGAGTCTGTGCCAATCAGCATCACTCCAGGATAGGCATAATTCTCCAGGATGATCTGTGCAAAGAAAGAGGAAGCTTTCTTAAACTGCTATTTGAAATGGACTACTTCTCTTGCAATTTCATTTTCTGGAAGCGCTAGATAAGATATTAATTAGTCTGACACAAACACTGTTTGGGAAGCATGCTGATTCACTGTCAAGTATTTATTAAAGATTCCCTGCAGTGTCTGACATGGTTAAAACTAAAAGTTAAATTTAGTCACCTGATGGATGATCCCTGATCCAGGTTTCCAGAAGCCAACTCCATACTTGGCACCAGCGGATGCAAGAAAGTTGTAGACTTCCTCGTTCACTTCCTGTATGAAGAGTAATTGGGGAACAGTCGGGGCTTCTGTTTAAGTTTTTTTCATACATGACACATGAAAATTATTCGTGTAACTGTTAAAGGGTAACCTTGGCTGCAGCACTAAACCCTTAATCCTGTTATTCAACCTGACCTCCAGGCACATGGTCAGATTTAGGTTTTTACTGTACCCACAGAAAACTGTTTCAGGCTGCTGCCTCTGCAAACCACACGAATCCCAGCTGGCTGAAAATCAAACTCTCAAACTATACTGCAATATATTGAAAAGTTTTCTTAACATTCATCTGCACTGCATAAACACTACTCAAAATGGAAATTGGGTCTTGTTGCACTTCAGAAGAGAGGTTGGTATCAAATACACACTTTGCAAGAATACAAGCTTTGTGTTGTTGGTTGTTATCAACTGTGCCTGGCTGTAAAAGCCTGAGCCAGCTCTACTCGACTTAACCAGAAATCAGGAAGTGGAAATATTTTCTATTTGAAACCAGAGGAACTCACTTGAGGCCTGTACTACGAAGCGGGATTTGGGGTTAGCGCGATAACTTTAGGTTTAACTCTGGGTTTTCAGAACTTCGACGGTGGTTCACTTTTTATCAGGGTAAATCGCCATGGTAACTTATGCTGCACCTTATGCTGCAACCTGCCGGAGCAGGTTAGGTGTGCATATATAATCACCGCCTACTGACCAATCAATTCTCTTAGAAAATGACGTCGCCAATAGAAAATCCTGTGGAGCTCAGTACGTGGATCTTCTTATACGAGATAGATTCTCATCAGAGGGACTGACTTATCTGTGTCGCCTTCTTGCAAGCAAAGTCAAAGCCAATTCATTGTGCTTTTTGTATCCCGATATCAT
>JAVQJL010028263.1:0-47518 GCA_036024295.1 Nannoperca obscura
TCTCGGTGCCAGATTCCACAGCGCACCTTCAGAGGTCTCGTGGAGTCCACGTCTCCACGGGTCAGGGCTGTTTTGGCGGCAAAAGGGGGACGTACACGATATTAGGCAGGTGGTCATAATCGGTGTATGTTGCATATATGTCACAGATTTTCAGGTGTGACGGAGGAGGACTTGGAGAATGTCACCATCAGTCTGAGAGACGTTCAGGCCGTGCTGCTCAGTATGTTCAGTGCCGAGTCCATCCTCATCGGACACAGTCTGGAGAGCGACCTGCTCGCTCTGAAGGTACCGCGGCTCGTCATTAATATTCAGGGCTTGCAAATGATTTGTACAGTGGCAGCTTTTCCCACAATACTGTCCCTTAATACTGATCAGATGTGCCATGGTAACATACAAACAAGTGTCTTCTTATTGGTCAGTTTGCACCACACCTTTATTTTCTCTTCACTTCTAAAAGAAGAATTGATTGTTTAAATTTGATTTGCAAGATTTGTATTGTGAAAATATAAAATGTGTAGCTGCAACAGTTTTATTGATTCAGATGTTTTAACTATTTGTTTTATTATTATCCTATTAACATACACAGTTTTCTTATTATCCTATTAACATATACAGTTTTATTATTATCCTATTAACATATACTGCATACCCAAAAAACATTTCCCAGAGGAAATTAATATTCAAAATACATTGTGCCGAATGGAGTTAACCAGCAGATAAAAGTTCACTCAAGTAAATGTGCCATGTGTGATTTCAATATTTGTTCAGTACCTAAACAAAACAGAAAAGTCACATGTCGACCGGACTATTGACAGTGAAACTGCAAAAAGTAGAAAAGTTAAAGAGTGAGTTTGTTGGTTGGCCTCTGCTCCAGACTGAGACGGCAGCTCCTGCTGTTGAGCCCCAGCTGGAAGAAAAGAGAAGCCCTTGACGTGACGCCCTCCCTGTCCCTCTCTTTCTGCCTCTGTCTCTCTTCCCTGCAGCTAATCCACAGTTCAGTCGTAGACACGGCCATTGTGTTCCCTCACCGCCTCGGTTTGCCCTACAAACGTGCCTTGAGGAACCTGATGGCCGACCACCTACAGCGCATCATCCAGGACAACGGTGAGAAGATCGCTCAGAGCTCGCAGCAAGTTGTGTCGCGGTTAAAGTGATCCATTCATTTTTGTGGTGACATATTGGTTCATCTCAAAACGATAGAACTGCAAAACATCTAATATGTGTTATTTCATAATATTACGCTATTAATGCTAACAGATTTATTTGCATCCAGGCATTAAACAGGTAGATGTTGTTCTAACTAGTCATAGCAAAGAGACATTTTAAATCTGGGAATGTACAGTGAGAAACTGTTTGAGTCCCAGTTCTGTGTAGATATATTGTTGTCATTTTTGGATTAAACCATTTCATCCCCATTACAAATACATAATCCCCCGTTACATTAACATGGCCCTATTTATAGGGCTCTCCTCTGCATCCCGAGCACATGTGTGCCCTTCGGCGTAATCCCATAATCTCCAATTGTAACCGACTCCTGTCAAATTGCATGTAAACGGCAACCAACTAAAGACCGATTGATCAGTCAGCATCAGTCAATCTTTATTTGTTGAGCACATTTTGTTAAAGCACAGCCCGCAGACTTACAGACCTGCCAAGTTAGCATTAATAATCTTAAACGAAATAACAGTGAAATTAAAGTCAAGTTTCTTTGTATAGCCTGGTGTTATATTCAATGTCTTGGGTTGGGTTTTTTGGAGAAAAGGGGAAAAAATGATAGAAACCTTACGAGAGAAAGTTCATAAACAGATACATCAAATTAGGAGAACGGTAAGTAGAAACATAATCTTACAGATCAATAATATATAATCATGTATAATATAAGTCCAAGGAACGGGTCCAATTCAATGAGTCTTCAATTGCAATAAATTCAAACTCATAAATATGTATGTGAGGTTCTTTATATCATATGCAGAGAAAGCCCGTATCTTCTAAATGTGTCTGTCTTACATCTGCTGGGGATATGAGCGTAGTGCAGTCCAGGTCGACTGCACTACATCCCCGTCACCAGCAGATGTCACTCGTGCACATTGTGTCAACTGAACCTGGAGTGTTTAAACCCATCTCCAGCACCTCGAAGCTTTAGGAAGCCTCGTTTCTCCATCAGTCTGTCATAACCGTAGACTCTTCTCCTGAACGACGTCAACTTTTACTTGAAGGTTCAAATTACTAGAAGCTTTCCATTAATGCTCCTGTATCTTTGAACATTTTCTTGTTGGCGTGTGTATCCAGTGGAGGGCCACGACTCGAGCGAAGATGCGTCTGCCTGCATGGAGCTGATGATTTGGAAGATCAAGGAGGATGCGAAGGTCAAAAGATGACCTCTGACCCCTCCACTCCACGTTCCTCAGTTCACCTTCCTGCCTTCACGCGGGCTGCAGGGAGACAGAGAAGGTCGGGAGGCCTGTCCCCGCTCTCGGAGAGTTACGGTCGGGAGAGTGTTGGGAGGATGGAGGAGAGACGATTCGGCACAGGTGGAAGTTTTCAGCAGGAAAAGCTCTTACTGTTGTTGCTATCCGCCGGACCGAATAAAAGAACTGCCAGTCTTTTCAAAGCAATAGAAGCCCAAATTAAGAGTGTTTGCATTTGCTTATTGGTATTTCAGTTCTAAATAATGTTAGTTCAAATGTATTTCTGTTTATTTGAGCAGTGTCTTTGAAGGCCTCAAACCATTTACGAATAAAACCTTTCTTTAGAAGAACTACTTAAAATGCCAGAGCACTGTCCACTGAAAAATGATGATTAATATGATATTCATGCCAGGCTGTATCTTCAGCCTAAATTGCACTATAGAAACGCTCTTGTTGTATAGGGCCCAAGTCTGAGTACCTCATCTGTGTTATAAAGCATTCACTTCTAATAAGTAACACGTTACTTGTTCTTAGTTACACTTAAGTGCATTTATGTCTTAGTCTGTGGAACAATGCTATGTAAATGCACTTGTGTTTTTTCACATTGCACCTCGTTTCCTGTCACTGATGCTCTGTTTAAGGTGCAGCTGTTATCGTGTGGTTGGTTGGCTCTCAAACCGGACTCATCCTATAATACTTCAATCAAATTAAAGTCTCTGCTACCTACTTATTTGGTATAGCTGGTGGAATATGTAACTGTATTCTATAGGTCAGACAAAAAAAACTTTGTGTCATGTGCACTGCTTAAAATAAAACAACAGGAATCATTGTGATAGCAGGTATGACATGTTATTATTCCATAAAGACAAAATTAGGTTCAGTGTTGTTCTATTAGGCCTGGGATATTAGTTACAGACAATTATCATTGAGTCCTTTCACATCATTCAATAATCTTTGAGTACCAGCTAACCTGTGCTGTTTTATGTTGAAAATGACTGAAAAGAATCCTCGAGTGCGGTAAATACGCTGTACGCAGTTTCCTTTTTGTATCTGTTCATCTTTTGTTGTTTATCTTTTTCTATTAAAAGGTATTAGTTAAAAGAAGACGTTGCTGTGTCTTTCTCAACAGTCACTATACTGAACAACAGTGCTGGAATGGAACTTTACAATTTTGAGATATTTGTACTTTACTTTAGTGCTTCCATTCAATGCTACTGTATACTTAGAGGGGAATATTGTACTTTTTACTGCACTACATTTATCTGACATTCAGCTTTAGTTGCTGGTTATTTGGCTTAGGGACTTAAAAACCTAAGTTCCCCTGCTACCTTCAAAATGTCAGTTTACTGAATTTAAATCGAATAATTAGTTAATTAATCTTCACAGCTCAACAGATGAGTTAAGGCAGCTGAACTTAAGAAAACAAGTTCAGTAAACTTAATTGAATCAACAACTGTTCAGTCACACTGAAAAACATACAGATGAGCTTTCCATCTACATTTAATGATAGAAGAACTTATAGCTGCTGTTGGAGCCACTTTGCACCAGAGTTCCAGTGATTTCGCTAAGTGATGCGGGTACAGGGACTGAATTCGATATTAACATTTGACGTGGTTCACATTGTTTTTACTACTATGAAAAGAAACAACCACGACTTATCTTAACATGTATTAAAGACACAGCAAGTTTAATTCATGTATGTTTTTGAAAAGACTGGAGAGGTTTAACTCTCGAACAAGGCATGCTGGGAAGTCATGTTTGTTTAGTTTGACCAGTTAAGTGAACTCCCAACATTAATTCAGCTCATTGTTTATAAGTGCTGAAGTGGTCTAGAAAAATAGATTTTAAGTTGAATTAACTTAAAACTGATAAAACCTTTGATACTTAAAGTACATTTTGCTACATTTCAGAACTTGTTCTTGTAATGGGAGAATTTTTACACAGTTTCATTGCTATTTCTTAAAAGATCTGAATACTTCTTCCACCTCTGCTGCACAAATAGTTTTTGACAGTGTGACAGCTTGTTCCTCAGTACAGTGCCGGGCCTCTTGCAGTCTATATGTTCCTTTAACAGCAGGTGCAGTGGCCGTAATTCTCCTTTCTTCAGCAGATGTGTAAATTGGAAAAAATGGGAGAGAAATGCTAAACTGAGAGGCCCATCCTTTCTTCGGTGTGTTTGCCTGTTAAGCTCCTCCCGTCACATGTCAGTATGCATTTCCCCAGGCCGGGCCACAGACCCCAGGTATTAAAAGAGCCAGTTAGCGGGGATCAATACCTACACAATGTTCCAGTGACAGGGAGGGGGGCTTCCTAGTGTTTATTGAGTGTTGCAGAGATTTTGAACATGTGGAGCAAAGCAGCTTAGAGGGGTCGTCTTCATTATCAAATTCGATCAGTGCCTCTCTCTCTCTCTCTCTCTCTCTCTCTCTCTCTCTCTCTCTCTCTCGCTCCCCCGTGATCACCTTTGACTAGTGGGGGTCACGAGGGGGAGGCTGCGGGCCGGGGGTCCGAAAACTGACCTCACGCTGAGAGACGGAGAGCTGCATTATCTCTGCGAGAGCCAGAGCAAAGAAACACTTTACTGCCTACATCCTGAACAGACTGAAACGATTAGTATTAATTGATAAGTTGATCTACGGAAAAGGAATTGGCAACTATTTTGATAATTGATTACATTTTTCAAATCATGTCATTAAGCAAAACCTCTGAAAACAATCACCAGCTACAACTTCTGAACTGTTACCAAATGTGAATACTTGCTGGCTTTCTTAGTCTTTATAATTATAATCTCAATATTTTTGCGTTTCAATCAGACAAAATAAGCCGTCACCTTGGACCCAAATCTGTGATTTCCGCTATTTTCTGGCATTTTTTAGACCAAACAATCTAATGAGAAAATAATCATTAGTTCCAGCCCTAATCCCAAAGTTCCTGCTCACGGTATTTAGGGCTAATGATTATTTTTACTCTCAATTAATCTACCAATTGCCTTCTTGATTAATTGCTTTGTATGAAGAAAATGCCTGTCACAATTTCCCAAAACATCTTCAGAAGTCTTATTTTGTCTGACCATCAGCTCCAAACCAAAAGATATTCATTTTACTGTTAAATAAGATAAAGAAATGCAGCTCACCCTCACATTAAAGATGCTGGAACCTGCAGATGATTGGCATTTTTGCTTTGGAAATGATTAAATCGATAATCAAAATAATTGCCAATGATTTTTGTGTCAATCCTCTAATCGATTATTTGAAGAATCATTTCAGCTCTAAAGGTATTCAGGAAAAGGCTATTGATCTGTTGCATCCGTCATCAGCAGTGCTGGAAAGATCAGACTCACGCAGAAGGTGACTTGTTTTACACACAACAGTCAGAATAAACTGCAGGAGACGGTTGAAATTGCATTTAAAGAATCAAAATCCCTCAAAGCACTTAGAAGACTTTATACAAATAAACTGCGTTTACACAAGTAAGACGACGGCTTAAAAAGGCTGGGGTCTGTTTTCTCTCTCTGTTGGTCTTGAGTTCACTCTGTGCACACCAGTCGCGCCCACTGTGGGTGCCCTTGACCCTCGGGACACCTGCAGCTGCCTGCCCCCCCCCCCCCCCCACCCCTTTATTCCATACCACTCTCGCCCAATTAAGAGACTGATCTTTACTCAGTCCCCTCGTATTGATCTGCTGGTGTGTAGCTGCTTATTGCTGTACTCCCAAGGGCTGCACGGGAGATCATAAGGAGCTAATTGGAAGCTAATATGTCGCTAGCTCTTATAAAGGAGGAATCATTAGAGTCTAATGCATTTCTCAGACTTTCAGCTCCTTATTTTAGATTAATAAAATCACTCTAATGGATTGGTTTGTTCACTTAAAAGCATCTAGCTGACATCTTTAAAATGCTGCTCTCTGAACTAAAGCCATGTATGTGTGTAGAGTGTGTGTGTTTGAGATTTTTGTTTTGTTTGTGTGTGTGTGTGTGTGTACATGGTGTGTTTGCAACCGGGTCAATGTCACTCTAAGCCCTGAGTGTGTCATAGCCAGTGTCAGGCCTCACAGCGTGATCCTGACACTCACAGGGGCTTAAGTAGGCCGACTGACCCGCCGCCCGCTCTCCCTGTCTCCCCCAGGTCAAAGGCCAGCCGGCCCCATTGATTCCCCCAGATGAAGAAGTCTTTAGCTCCTCCGCCTGCTCTCCCCTCGTCGGCCCACATGCTCCTGGACTATCATCGCGGCCCCTAAAGGCCTCTCAATTGTGTTCTGCGTGCCGATCGATCCGGCTGGTGTCCGAGGGGGTAGTGGCGGTGGTGGAGGGGGGGGGCTTCCTTTGAGATATCTGACAACTACAAAGGTCCGCTCCTGACAGGCCCTTGTCAATACAAATTTCCACTATTGATAAGTAATTAAAGAAAGCCTGAACATAAGGGGGGTTTGCTTTCTGAAACATCTGTTAAACAGGAGACATTAACAAAAAACCTCTTAGTGACAAAGAAAGCAGACAATTAACTGCACCTCCACCCTCTCTCACTTCAACTGCCTCCCATTTTCCTCCGGTGTTAAGAGTTTCCTGAATATTTGATTAATGAATACGCACAGGTACGTAGAGCTGAAATCACAAGTCAGTAATTTATTATATATAAATAATTCCTGGTTCCAGGTTCTCGATGGTGCAATCATGAACTACATCTATTTAGATATATCTTCAGTCACGTCATCGCCCTAAACCACGACAACCGACACATCTTGACCAGTCAAAGGATTTTCGGGCCACAGATGAAATGTGGAGTGTTGCTCTAGATAGTCTTTTCTCTCAGTCCAAACAAACCCAAGTTGTCACCCATACTGCAGTGAAAATGTTGAAAACCAGCCATAAGCTGATTAAATCGATCGACAAAACAAAGAATCATTCATTTAAATAATGTTTTGAAGCAACAATGCCGTTCAAAGATTACTTGCCCCAGCTTCTAAAATAAAAACATTCTTCATCTTCTTTGATAATAAACTCAATACTTTTAGGTTTTAAACTGTTGGTCACACAAAAGAAGCAATTTGTGACACATTTTTCACCATTTTGAAGCCAAAACAATGAATCAAGAGAACAATTGGCGGAATAATCGTTAGTTGTAGCAGGTTATTGGATTTTTTAAAATAAAATTTTGGAAACTTATAAATCCTGGGAAAGAAATTACATTATAGTTTCTGATAAATCTGATAAAAAGTTGTACCTTTCTTAATGGTAGATGGATCATTTACTATTGCTTTATAGATCAGTTATAATCAATTAATAAGAATAACTTTTGGGTTGCCAAGTTTGTGAAAAACCCTTCTTGCAGCTGTTTATACTTCCAATTTAATAATAATGCAGTAATAAACATTGGTTTTCCTTTAATGAACGCTCATGGGTTTCTTCCTTTCTAATAAGATCTTAAGTCAGAACTTTACAAAAGTCATTAATAAGGGGGCTTAATCATCAAGTCTGCAGTTGTGAGTGTTAATATATTAGCAGCTCTTCTCTAGAAATAAGTGGTCAAAAAACAGACAAAGGGATTTTTATCCACCTGGAAACCACCTGGGCTTATTACTGGATTAATAATGATATATTAACCATAAATGAAAAGTCATTGCCTCTTTAATAAAACCCCTTGTATCAAATGTTTGGCAATAAATGTAGTGTACGTCTGCAGCAGTACAGAAAAACACATGGCGGGCCTGACATTAGCTAAACTTGAATAACTTCACGTTATTTGAAATCAAGCGGGATAAAGTTGATGTTTTGACAGTAACAATTCATAGTGTCATTTTCTTACTTTTCAGCAGAGCAGTGAGGTCCCTGTAATTCCCTCCGCTATGTGACAACAATTATTAAACCTGCGCCGGGCTCTACCTGCTCCGCGGTGAGACGGTTGTCAGTGATGTGACTCGGCCTTTTGTCTTTTATTCACTGTAATCCATGCATGTGTAAGTGGATCCTCTAAGAGCAGGATAACTCCCTTTAAGCGGTTTTAAACACTACAGGAGGGACTCAAATCCAGTAACTTCTCATTTACCTCTGCACCAAAGTCTTGAATGCAAAACACTCACATCCTGGTGATTAGACCTGCTGCAGCCAGGCTTGTGTCTTGCTTGGAAATCACAAAACCTATGATTAACTTAACGGTGAGTGGTGTTAGCGTTGCTTGGAGCTCACTGGTTGTTGTGGGAATTTGAAGATGAAGCATTTTTTGGGGGATGACAGGAAATTGAGGAGCTAATTGAAGACTCGTTTAAGACTGAACCTTGGTCGCCTTGATGGGTAGGAGGTGAACCCGGCGAGCCCTGCCTGGCCCGCAGAAGGGGAAATGATCCGGGGTGGGGGAGGAAGGGAGGGAGGGCGTATAGTGAGTCAGTGGTGGCGGCTCTGGGATGGGGAGGGTCACACACAACCACACTCTTTGTGTGCCTCTAATCCCCCCAGCCAACACAGCTTTGGCCAGGTTTCATCATGAAAGTGCCATGAAATAACTACTTTTTTTCTCTCCTCGCAGTAAATCTCCCCTAATCCTGCGGGCTGCGGAGACAAAGGCCTCTGGGACCTAATCCTGGAGCTTTTAGTGGGGCTGAGGGGCTGGCCGACAGAGCCTCTTCTAAATGACTTATTTCTATCAGACACTAATATAGCTTGACAGCCAAGAACAGCGAAAGGAGGAGGAAAAAGAAGCCAGGGGAGGAAAAGAGCACAAACATTTTCACATATTTTGGAAGTCTGAGCAGTTGATTGTGTGCAAGTGTGAGAGGAAGAAGGGGTACCACGGCTATCTGTGCACACCCTCAAAACCCCCGACAGTCAGGACGCCTTGCGTGTTTATCTGTGAATATTCCTAAAATATCAAGCGCTTTCTTCATGCGCAGGTGATTGGGGTGAAGGAATGTACCTGTATCGTCTCATTTGGCCTCACGATATGTTTGTTAGGTGAGAAGGTGAAAGTGAAATGGAACACAGGGAAAGGATAACAATGGATGTGCAACAAGTTGTACTCACTACAAAACATTACTTTAGAGACCCCTACCCTTTTTTGTGTTGTAAGTTAAGAAAATTAAGTAAATAGAGTAAAATTTGAAGTAAGCTTATCAAGTAAACATATACCTTGAAACAACTAATTACAAACTGTTTTCCTAGATTTTCTGAAGTATGAACAACAATGTTCAAACAAACATTTATAAAGTTTACCTTTTATATTCCAGCCTGCTTTAATTGTCTGGAAACAACTTGATAGTATCCATTTCTGAACACAGAGACTTAGTGTCATTGTTTGCTGTGGCTTCTCTGAGGTGTGTCTCCCTTTTTTCTTTTAGTGCGGAGTTTTTTCTTCTCCAAACTGAGGATCTACGGACAAACAAAAGGTATGTTGTCTATAGTGTCATTTTGGGCGATATAAATAAATTGACTTGGCCTTATGGGATCTTTTACTTAAGTAAAAGGAGCAATACCACAGCATAGAAGTACTCTGTTACAAGTAAATGTCCTGCAAGTACAAAATATACCTAAAGTACCAAAAGTAAAAGTACTCTGTATGCAGAATGGTCCATTTCAGGATCATATATATAATATTGCATTATAGAATTTGTTCAGGAGTTTTCAGTTGTATCACATGATCTTCCTCAGCAGATGTTGTCCTGGAATTGTAGATTTATAAATATAACATATTGTACATTAATAAACACTTAAAATGTGCCTATAGTGTTACAAGCTGTTTAAGCTGTAAAGCAACTTTAGCTGTCAAATTAACTGCATTAAGGTGCTAAATTGACCTTTGCAATATTATGGAATATGAAGTGCCATAAAAACTGCAAGTATGATTTATAAAAGCAATGAGAGGATTTCACGTTGGTGATGATTTGATGTTTTTCTTGGTCCGCTGCTCTGTTCCTGGGAAGACTTCTAATTTAGCTCAGCTGGATCTTAAGAAATTGTTCTCATTGAGTAAGGGTGCAGATTAACTTCACATGGTGACAGTTTATAGGCAAAATATGGTGCCTGTTAGCAAAACAAACCCTCCGAGAAAAACCCCCTCCGAGGGGAGACTGTCAAAGCCAGCGGTATGGGAGAAAGAGGTGCTGAGAAGGAGAGCACAATCAAAGGCTGTTATTTTAATCTGTCCTGCCTCGGAGATTAGCCGACCACATTGTTTTAATTGTTTTTAACGGGAGGGAATGGACCGCTCGCGTATAGGGGGATCCTTGGCATAAATCTCTCAAGTTCAATAGTTTCAAAAACTTGAGCCCCTTGCAACCCCCTTCTCTTCCCTCATCCCACCTAATCCCGGCTAATACCTTTCTTTCTATTGGCTAATGGCTGAGGGGAGCCTGGGTAAATGCTTCTTAAATAGTCGTGGGTGAGAATAGTTTCGAGAGAATTAGATCCGTGCGACGTCAAAGAGGTGCTGGCGTGCGAGGACACAAGGCCCCAAAACTGGGAACTAGGAAAATACTGGACTACAGCTCACCGAGTTCGGCTGCTTGTCCTGCGCGTAAAAGCGCACCTGGATCTCCCGCTCCTGCTCGGGGTCCGGATCTCAGGTAAACGGCCAAGGATACTAAAAAAAAAAAAAAAAAAAAAGGTTTCAGAGATGTTTTCATCACGGAAAGAAGCCGCAGGATTGAGCGGAGAATTCAAATGTCTCATTGTATCATGGGTATGAATTAAATCAGTTTTTTGAGTTCAAAGTGATGCTTTTATGACTAGAAGATGCAAAATATGTGTAAAGTATGGTGCTAAGTGCGAGCACTCAAGCAGTTCTCTTTTTGTGTTAAATATTTTGAATCTCCCAACAGACTTATTTTTTCCCCCTTTTTTTTAACCAATTCATACATTGGAATTCAGACATATAGATTAATTTGTATTATAGAGGTCACAATCTAAAGAGTGACTATAAAACAGGCAATAATGGGAGAAAAGGGACCGTAATAATGAGATAATGAGAAATAATGTCGGTCCCTCGAATAACAACTAATGTTCTGTCGGTGATGTGTGTATTTGTTGGTTTCTCAATCTAACAATGTATCAAATTTACAGATAACACGCGTATTGAGTTTGAGAAGCACGTGACACTAGTGGAGAGGCTTTATACTGTTTAAGAGTGGGGTTCTCCTACATTTCTGCTTCAGTATATTCTAATGCTGTCCATGTTCAACATGCAGCCGTCACTCAGTGACATACGTCTTTCTGTTTCCTTAGATTCAATATGAACGTGAATTTCAGCGGCGGCGTGTATCCGCTCCACGGTGTTAACCCCATGCTGTTCGACCTGCACCACCAGATGGCGGAGCAGTACCACGTTTACTCCGCGGCCGGCCCCGCCGTGCACACCCTCTCCGTGGCCGAGAGACTGGCAGGTGGGCACGCTTTCAATGAACGATTCAACCGTATTAGTTAGACAGCATACCAGGACTGTGTTGCTATGTTGTATGTAACTAATGCATTAATGCACAGTGATGTCATCAATACAAAGATGCCTATCCAATTTGTTTTGGAAAACCCTTCTGGAAATCAATTACACTTGAAAAAAAGGATTGTACTTTAGTACAACTTTGAGATACTTTACTGGGGTATTTCTATTTTCTGCTACTTTGAACTTCTATTCCACTACAGTTCAGAGGGAAATATTGTACTTTTTACTTCACTACATTTATTTTAATTCTTTAGTTACTAGTTACTTTGCATATTCAGATGAATAATGCAAAAAATATATATAATCAACAAATATATTATGATGTATTATTAGAGGTTAATATAAGATAAGACTTTAATGCCTGGGGGGAAATTCACAAGCTGCCAAGCTGCATATAAAGTAATTAAAATGAGCTTCACCTTCATCAGCTGCAGCATTGAGGTGACATACACATTAATGCTTAAATCAATAATTATGATACAGTAATATAATACAATGCATTATTCTATTAATGAGCACTTCAGTATATTTTGATGCCAATACTGTTGTACTTTTACTTAAGTAAACATTTAAATGCATGGCTTCTAGTTCTACTTTTTCTTAAGCAAAAGATCTGAGTACTTCTTCCAGCACTAGTTACTTTGCAAATAAAGGTTTTATACATATAAAAACAAGTGAGTTCCATCTCAACCAGCTCCTATGGTGCGATGCCATTGATGCATGAATGCATTTGGTTGCATTATTTTGTTGATAAAACCTATAAAATTATGAATGAAGGACTCATGATGGAGCACTTTTAAAGTGTGGTATTGCTACTTTGATTTAAGTGAAGAATCTTTATACTTCATAAAATCCAACTATGAATACAAATGTATGTCAGCCTAAGAAAGGAGGTCTAATTTTAGTCTAAAATCAGTCCAAACTGTATCCCTGACAACACAGAAAAACTCAATGGAAAATGTGGGAGAAAACAGCAAATTACTTCCCTGCCTATCGCAGTAAGTTGGAGAGAACCTGCTGCTGGATATTCAGATAATTCTGATGATGACTTTTTGTTTCTCTCCGTCCTGCCAGAGCTCATTCTGGAGGCTCGGTATGGCAACCAGCAGAAACAGCGCCGCAGCCGCACGGCGTTCACAGTGTCGCAGCTGCAGGCCCTGGAGAAAGCCTTCCAACAGACACAGTACCCCGACGTCGGCATGAGAGAGAGGCTGGCTGTCTGCATCAACCTGCCTGAGGCTCGCATACAGGTGAGAGCGCACTCTGCTGAAACCAATACTGCACGCTCGTAGTGGTTAATTTATGGTAAACAGTCAGCTGCAAAGCATGAATAAAGCCCTGTTGCATTTACCTTTTTATTTTAATATACATTCTCAGGCATGTAACTTAAATAGGAGGCAGAAAGTGGATGATACACAAATACTTTTTATTCCGAGGAACAGTTAGTTTTAGCTAACTGTTAGCAGTTTCTAGTCTAGTTTATGTTTTCACAGTATTCTTATCTGCCTCTTTCAGTGCGTTCCTTGTGCGTTTGTTTTGTGATTCTTCTGTGTGATTTGGCTGCTGCAATCCTGCAGTTCTCTTCTGGGATTAATAAAGCACTCTCTTATACTCTACTACTACTTATTTTCTACTGCCATCTCATGTTGTGTTTATTCTATTTGTTTTTTATGGCTTTATGACTTTAATTTTCATATCAGGATTGCCTCAAAATTTCTACACATTTCTGATGCAGTCTTGGTCTTAAAGTTGGTTTCCAATTCCTTTTAAAGTTGAAATGTTTTGTAAAGCTCTTTGAAACTGCCTTGTGTGTGAATTGTGCCATATAAGTAAATTTACCATTGCTGTTTACTCATCCAGGTGTGGTTCAAGAACAGGAGGGCAAAGTTTCGTAAAGGCCAGAGGTGCTCCCCACTCCCCAGAGACTACAGCCCGGAGGAGGCACCACATCGCAGCAAGGTGGGACAGGAGGAAGCCAGGACCGAAGACAAACAGCACATCACCATAGCGCATATGGACAGCAACATCCCTCCTCACCGCTGTCCTCCTCCTCCTCACGTGGATAACTCCAGGGATGTTTGTCCGCCTCTCGCTCCTTCAGACTCTGATGTTTCACGGTGCCTGCTCCGACTTCACTCCCCTCCACTTTTCCCCTTCATGACAGGGGAGCGCTACGGCCACCCACCTCACCAGCCGGTTGTGGGAATGCTGTCCACTGAGCTCGCCCTCCCCCCGGTGTTCTGGCCCATCATACACCAGCACAGCTCCGCCCTGGGGGCTCCTCCATCGTCAGTTTCTAAAAACTCTAGCCTCTCCCTTCAGACTGCTTGTTCCAGTAAAGCTGTGCCTTGCCCTCACCTGGGGCTGTAAGTGTAGACCTACAGCCCGAGATCTGCTCTGCTTGGACTCCTGAAGCAATGCTGTGTGGGAAAAGACAGGTAGAGAAGCACTTACTGCCTTGTTTGTGTAAACATGACTATACAGGATGTAAAACTGTAGTCATATACTTTCAGAAGTTTTTTAGTAGACTAAGTCTAATTTGGGTCTGCTTTAATTAACCTCTGCAGGCTGGGTTTCTTTTCCATGGGGAATGAGTTTGCTTGAAGGAGGCTGTTGTTCAATCCAGACAACAAGCAGTTTGTCACATATAAAGATATCGTTCTCTCCTTGAACATTATTAAACCGTCTACACTGCCAAATAGCCACGCATTTATAACAATGGGAAAAGCATTTGAAAGCAGTTTCTTATTGTAACTAGGCACTGCAACATAGAAATGTGAAATAAAGTTATTTGTATCTGAATTGTTTGAGTTTTTTTCTTGTTTGTTGTGATGCTTAGTAGTAATGCCAGTAGGATGGGGTTCACTCTCTTAAAATCTATTTTGGGACACAAGAATAAGATATATTATTTGTACTCGTTCAGAGGTCTCTTTCAAGAAAAAGATGCAAACTATTTGGTATAAGGCCGGGTGATTCAACTTAATCATTTATCGTCAGTAGAATTGTATTGCAATGATTTAATCATAACATGTTATCATTTTATGTCTAGGATCTATCGAGTCTTAGTTTGATTATTTTATGTGATTTTGCATATATCTGCCATATCATAATATATATAAATATGGGAAAAATATCACTATTGTGCAAATTTCAACCATATTGCCTAGCCCAAGTCTGACACCCGTGAAGTTATTTTATATATTAAAAAACGTTTAAACTATGGAGGACAAAAGATGTCAAATTTTACATACATTTTGGTGTCATGGGGGGTACTGTAGGCTGGTACTGTACTGGCAATAGGAAAAATAAGAGCCAGACTTTTCATAAACAGTATTTGAATCATGTGAGCAGCAAGAAAGACAGCAACAAACTTTGAGATGTTAGAAAGTTTGTACAAAGGCTAAGTCTTTTTAATGGGGTATATTTTTCAACTCCTGTATCAGATGTATGATCAATATTCATCCCCACTGTTAATCTCTGTGAAGTTAATTAGGTTATTGCTGCAGCTAATGATTATTTTAAGGGTCAATTAGCCTTTCACTTGTTTTATTGATTTATGGATTCATTGTTTAGTCTATAAACTGTGAGAAAATAGTCAAACAATGCTCATTAAAATGTCCCAGAGCCCAAATCAACATATTTAAATGACTTGTTTTATCTTCCAAACTGTGCAAAACGCAAAGGTATTCAGTTTACTATAATAAAAGACTAAGAAAACCCAGCATATATTCACATTTGACAAGCTGGAACAAGTGAATTATTAACATTTTTGCTTAAAACATGACAAAGCATTTCTTAACAGAGAGGTTATTCTGTTTCCTGCCCAGGGACTACAGACATAAATTAGGTTGCTAACAAGCTGCACTGCCCCTAACTTCAGCTCTAAATTTGGTATCGTCAACATTTTGATATTTTATATTTTTCGTATGAATGTTTGTTGAACTGATGGAAAAGATGAACAATACTTCAATAGTTCATGAATAAATCTGGTCCAAATTCCACATCAGGATTTCAACTGTGGGTCAACTGGTAACATACAATATGTGCACCTATTCAAAATTATTTGAAAATGTTTTGAATGTGTTAAATTAGCAAACTGAAGAAAGGCATTGTGTTGCACACAACGTATCAGGTATGAATGTTTTTGTATGTCTTCACACCACCCCAGATCCATATATTGTTATATCAAGAGTGCAAATTTGTCAACTAAATCGACCTGTTTGGAGCAGCTACTCAATGAGTTACGCACGCCTGGTGTATTCCCCAAACCAGTTGCGTCAGTTTTTCAGCATAGCACAGTTCTGTGAGCCAGCGTGACGCCGTGTCCGGGTATCGGCAGCTGAGAGAGGCTTAAAGAGACAACAGCGAAATCATAGCAACTTAAGGGGAAGAAGAGAAACGAAATGAGAGAGATACCCACGCACGAAGAGCCATGACTTCGACTGCGTTTCGATAGCTACAATTTAAAGGTAACATGCTCTCCGGAGTGTTTTCGTAACTGTTTTTTTAAAGACAAAACGTCTCGCGGCACATAAACGTTCTTGCTAAGGTTTCGTTTGCTAGCTTGCTAAATGGCTAGCTAGTGAGCTAAGCGGCAAGAGATTCCAGGCTGCCGTTGGTGTGCAGTCGGTTGTTTAGGATTAAGGAGTTGCCCGGCAGTGGCCAGGGTAATGGCTATAGCCGGAATCTGAACTCAAAAACGATTCTCAGGTGAAACAACGATCCATTTTGATCACAACATTACTCTAATTGCATTTACTAGTTACAACGTCGCTTGGGACGTTGTTATTTATCAGTTATTAAGCATTAACTAACTAACCAGCTTAATGTAGCATAGGGAATGTCAATCAATGAATATTTTATGCTGTGCCCTGCTTCGACTTGTGCAATTTGCATTAGTCCGCTAACTGTTAGCTGGCTTGTGCTCTTATGGTACAGTGATGTTAACAGATTAGCTGTTAACATCGTTAGCTGTTATTTTTTAATCAGACGTTGGACCAAAAGGAACGGTGTTTTTGGCAGGTGCTAGCTAGGTTAGCTTAATACTGCTGTGTGACATTTCGATTAAGCTGCAACATGAAGGTGGAAGTCTACTCTGCATGCATTTTCTTCGTTAATGCTGTGTTTTATATAGCACGGAAAAACGGTTCTATAGAAAGAAATTGGCTACGATTGAACAATATCAAGCTAACTTGAGCTTCTTAACTAACGCCAAGATAGCCTGAGAGTATCTGGCCTTGTCCGCCAAACCAGCTAGTCCGATGTTAACCCTTAGGTTTTCTGAAGACACTTGTCGACGCAGTTTGCTTGTGGTTGTCGTTTTCGAATAACAAAACTTAGTGCTATTAAAGACAGAAATAAGCTACTTTGAATCACCCGAAACTAACGTTAAATGACAACTGCTGCCAAGCACTATTCGGTAGCCAGTTAGCTGTTAGCTAGCATTGACATAAGCCCTCAAATGCAAATATTTTGTACCACGACCAGGAAAACTTGTCAGTCTGGTCCGGGTAGTACTGTTTATTGTCCATTTAAACCTCTCTGTTGGTAGTTGTATTCATATTTGTAACGTTTGAAAGCGTCCTGCGTCGTGGTATTACTATCTAACTGTGTTGACTGTAGCTGACGCCACGGTCTACACCAAGGTTTCGTTAGGTTGTTTTTTTTGTCTCAGTATTGTTATTACTAAGTGCTACCTCAATACTTGGACTACATGGCTTCTCACTCACTATGTTTTAAACACCTTGGTATCTATACCAAACAGCTGACACGAAACAATACACAACTTCCTGAAACGAGACAGTCTAGACATATGGGCCAGGATTGACAAAGAGTTTTCTGAGACATTAAGCAATTTAGATCCTTGTTGTTTTCCTCTCTATCCTTTTTTCATATTCAAACATTAGCATATTTTTGTTTTAAATGTATTGATATTTTTTGGGTCACCTTGACAAATGAAGTGCTTGGCATAGTGCACTTTGACATTGCAGTAGTTGTGATCATTTGACAGTAGCTTTTAGCCATCTTGTTTATTGTACTTCCAAACTTATGACCAGGTTGGGCTAGTCCCATTTTTTCCACAGTAAGTATTGCCATGGGTCATACAACAAGGAAGGAAGACATGAATGTGTAATGATTGACTGAATACCTGGCCTATAAATGTGTTCTTTTTCTCAGGTGTGCTGACTGCTGTAGTGAAAGAATACAGACGTACACAAGATTTTCAGTGGATTTGTATGGGTTGTGTGTGTCATTGTTTGTTTATTTACTCACACATGCACATCAAAACATTTCAGGCTTCGCCAGCTAGTGTAGTATACCAAGAAAATGTTGTGTCTCCATTTGTTCCTGGAATTAACTTTGTGTAAAACAGATTAAAATCACAAAGGTATCATATGTGTGAGCGATTTTAATAAATATGTTTTATATTATGTCTTATACTATTTTAGTTTGGTGATGGCTATATTAGTTCTTAGTATGTCAGATACAGCTGAGCTAGTTGCAGGCTAGACTGTATCCAAATCCTTCCAATAATATGCTTCCCAGTAATGCAAATGTTAGGATGAGATGAGGCATAACAGCAGTCATTGATCTGTGTAAGTGCCTTTCCATAGGAAAGAGTAGCTGCACATTGCTAGTGCCTTCATTACCTGTTCTCTTCAGCACCACCAACATCTTAGATCATGGACATAGGGGAGTTAGGAGAGCCGCTCTGGGCAGAGACGTCTGCATGAGATTGCTAGCAAAGAGCTGCACAGACATGGTCAAGTTACACTGCCAATGAAAACTGAAATTATGTTTGTGGTTGATGTTGTTTGTGCCTGGCCCTGCTTCTGCAGTAATGGATGGTTTAGTCTGATACCTTCTTTTTAATTTTCTTTAAATCATGGCCTCTTGGATGTGTGTTTACACACATGACCAGAAGTGTGCAGATTTATTTTAGCCCAGAACCTAGTTTCAGATACATTACTTGCTTATACATACTTGTTTATAAAAATGCAACTTTGTGATCTACAAAACCCCTGTGATCCACTGTGTTTTGGGCTTTCAAAAAATAGCTTTAATTGTAAAAAACAAGATCTTTTTTCAAATGTCTGAGGACCACTGTGAAATATTTCTGCTCGTATCGATTGCTTTATTGAGTTAGCTTTGCGCCAGTCTGGAGCAAGATCTCATTTCAGCTGTAGTAAGGAACAGCCACAGTAGACATAATTTGATCTTCAAGTAAAAGGGTTTAAGTTTCTTCTTTTTTCTTTTTTCTGAAAAGTTTAATTTCTTTGTAGGCACAAAGTGTTATGGGAACACTTAATGACTGATTTGTTGTCTTCTTGTCTTCAGTTTTACAATCTTTAAACAGGCCAAAAGATATAGTGAGAGTAAGTAATGAGTTTATTTGTGACAGATGATCTGTGTTGTTGTTACATGCTATATGGGAAAATAACTGATTTCTGTTTTTGCTTTGCAGATCTCCAGCTGAAATCAAACCCACCCGTCTTCCTCGTCGCTGTTGTCTCTAAATCAGGGTTGCCTCGTCTGCTGTGGCCCTGCAACATGGAGAGTGTCCACTGTGCAACTGAAGGCTGACTAGAAGAAATGAGGCACTGCAGGATATGTTCCAAAGTTGCCTTGTGGATGCAGTAGCTGGTTTTCGGAGTGCTTTTTTATGACTAGTATTGTATGTGTGTCTGTGGGCACATCCTAGCACAACCTGCCTATTCCACAGGCAGGGCATGCTACTCTTGAGACTGGAGCTGGAGAACCACACAAGGAAGGAGCCCCTCTGGTAAACAAGGAACACAAAGAAAAAAGGGAAGCACTCCGCAAAAGAGCTGGTTGATAGACACACGGGGCACTTCAGCTGTAGTTTCAGCTCATTTAAGTGTCTTCTGAACCATTGCACATTTTAACAGCAGCACCCTTCCTCTGTCCTGTGAGATTTGTCCTCCTTCACCTCCCTAAAGCCTCCTCTGTCCTTGTTATTGGAGTTTCTATGGTTTGCATGGCTGGAGAATAACCGTGGAGAGGCCAGGGTATCACAAGCTTATGGATTTTGACAAGAGAGGGGTCAAGGGAGAGACAGAGGAAGGGAAAAAGATGTCTAAGACAGCAGGCAGCAGGACTGGACATGGGGGTCGGAGTTCAGGGACCAATTCTGGAGTTCTTATGGTTGGCCCAAACTTCCGTGTGGGTAAAAAAATCGGCTGCGGGAACTTTGGAGAGCTGCGGTTGGGAAAGAATCTCTATACTAACGAATATGTGGCCATCAAGTTGGTAAGTGTATCATCAGCATCCCCCCCCCCACAGCATGGCCCCATGTACTATTAATGAGTCAACCATGCTCTACTTGTGTTGATCCAAGAGGGGAAGAAGAGTAAGATGAGACAAGACTGGATAATGTCTATTTTTCTTCATAGAAAGGGCCATACTTTCTTTCTTTTTACAGCATTTCAAAGAGTGGGCAAACTGAAAGTAAACTGTATTTTTTTTAGATCCACAAAGGGGTACTAAAGGAGTTAAGGCTTACTTGCTGTCCATCTGGAGTGAAATTCATGTCTTGATGGTTTTATGAAATTAGCCACTCAATCTAAAAGGGAATTCTTTGTAAAAGCTACATTTCCTGACTTCCTACCTATCTATCAGACATTTTCCTCACTCAGTGGATTTAACGTCAATTCTTTTAGGAGCTCGCCCTTTATTTAATAAGCTCTCACCAGGCCTTATGAGCAATCAATAATTGACTGTCTTTTTTGTTTTGTGTCAGAGTGGATACCTTTTTTTTCCAGAGCCATTGGTTTAGTAGCATTTAAACAGGCTGCGAAAACCACATGAAATGTTAAGGCCTCTTTGTTTTCTTAGATTCTATGCGAGCCAGTGGCTGCTCAACCGTTTCCTTTGCACATAATTTCTTTTCTATAAATGTGTTGCCACTTGTAGCACTGTGATTACTGGCAGATATGTTTTTTTTTTCTCTGACAATGCCTTAACGTAAGCAAGGCCTTACTCAAGCTTTAGTTAAGCAGTCATAGTGAATGATGACGTGGACTTGGCGTCATCTCCACCACATCTCCACTGGTCTGTGTATGATTATACTTACATTTGTATCTCCCAGCAAGGTCATTATCTCTGAATGGGCATCCACTGAAGGCTTTGCTAACCACATAGAAGGCAGAGGTTTGCAAACCGCTGTAATTGCAGTTCTTCTCTCCTCTGAAATATTTCCTTGCGCTTGCTGCCCCCCCCGCCTGCCTGCCTGTGAACCCTCCCATCTGTTTGGGTATTTTTATCCCCATGGTGTCCAGCTATATCTGGATCTGGCATTAGGGCCATGACACTGTTCCATGAATCTCGTGGGTCACTGGACCCAGCGTTTATCTGAATGTATAATAGTGAGAGGAGTAAGTGTGCTAATGGTGTCAAACAAAGCTTGTCATGGCCCGGGTAATAGTAGGGCCTGATTGGAAGGACTCAGGGTTTTGTTTTGAGGACTAATTTCAGATGGTGATTCATGTTTTCTTGTTAATTGTCTTTTTTTCTGAGCTACAATGATCACAAACATGTCTTTTTAGGTTTATATTTTCAACATGAACTAGACAAATTGGACTTGTAGTTTTCGGCCTGTACACTGGCGTTGTTACGCCTGACATACATGGAGAGGGCATTTCTCCCTTGTCGATTCTTGGGCTAACCCAGACTCTGGCACAGTTGTCTACCTACGTTTCTGTCTGTCCCCGATCTCACAAGCTCCCTGGCGTAACTCGACGAATGTCACTGCCAGTCTAGTTAAGCTTCTGTTTTGTCAGCGGGTCACTGAGCTTTTCCTAACAGACTAACATAAATAACAGCCCTGTTATCTATGACTACCTGCTAACACATGCTCGACATGAATTGGGCCCCCTCTGTCAGTTCAGTGGTAACTGCTTTCTTCTAGATAGACTTTAGAATACGATACGATACAACTTTACCGTCAGTTTACACTGGAATTCAACTTTAATATAGTTTCAAAATCCCAAAAGCGAAAATAACCTGATCTGTAATTAACACAAGACATTTGTAAGCACAGGAAGCTGGATCTGGATATAGACTACATGCTTTCAGTTTTCCTCTTTCCATTAAAATAAAGAAGGACCAAAATGATTTCTTAACTGATCAACTGTTGGTCTCCGTGAAACTCTTAAGGGAGTATGTCAATTATTACTTTGTGAAGGGTTGGATGAAGTTTTGCTGATCTACCAGGAAACCACTAAGGCAACAGAGTGTAGTTTGTTATCTGGCTTGTTAAAACAAGTTTCATCTCTCTCCTTTGTTGTAACATACTGAATTGTAGTTGCCAGCCTCTGGAGGACCACATGTTGTGATTGCTCAGCTAGTGCATTTATGTGCTGAGTGTCTTGTGTACTAACTTGCAGAGCATGTGGGCCTGCACCTGGGACAAAGGTGAATGCCAGTGTCACCCTGCTCCACCATGTGATAGCCCAGATAGAGATGTATGGCTGGCCAGTGCAAGAGATCCTCTGTCAGTGGATCTGGAACTGCTGTGAATGTTGCTGCAAAAAGCAAGAGAGAAGGGGGGAAACTGCTGAGTGCTGAAAGGTCGTCTTTGTTAGCAGGCCTTGTCGACACACAGTGGTTCAGTCTTTGGTTCAGCTGGATGCTTTCTCACACTGACAAACGCCTGTGTGATGGAGGCAGGACCATATAGCCACTGCTGTAAGTGGCAGGCTTTACTCCCAAGAGGAGATCCCGATGTCTTAAAGAAACAGCAGCATTTAATGTCTGCTTTCTGTCCAGGCTAGCACCAATCAGGTTCATTAAAAGGTAAAGGGACACCCCCATCTCCTTCAATACACTCCCCTAGCATGGTGACATAACTGTCCACTGAAAAAATGACCATCTAATCCTCTCTTTTTTTTCTTTTTTCCCCTCTACAACATTTTGCACATCATTGTGTCATACTATTTTATCTCTTGCTATCTTGGTGTGTTGCTTTTGCTTTCTGTTTCTCATACTTTGGCCTCAGAAATCAAGTTGAATCGGTTTTCACGGACATTTCCACCAGTTCTCTCTGCAAACAGGTGCAGTTGCACACTTTTACAGCTTGTGCTTCATTGTAGCCCCTTGTTCATTTAGTTGGTCATTCATTGACAGATAGGAGGTGTCTGTGAGACATGCCGCTTGCAAAGTTGATATTATCAGTAGAAAGTAATAAATCAATTGGAGACGACAAACACTTTTGACAATGACAAGTGGCCAAGTAATATCTACCCAACATGGGAGGAGAGTAATAAGTGAATGTTATAGTGTTGGCACTTATTGTACAGTACAGTGCCGTGCTAGGACATGGGGCTGATATTGGAGGGATCATCTAGGGAGACAAACACAGAGACCTACTGTGCATTGTGTGCCATGTACATACAGAGCAGTGTTTTACCCTATGCATGTTGGCTGGGCTTGTACAAGGCGCAGATGGATTTTACATATCAAACTGAAATTGCCACCAAAAGTTAGAAAGGTAGTCCAGGCTTCTTTTTTTTTTTTTTGCCTGTGACCTCCATTACTTTGGTCTGAAATGATATGTCGGCGGTGGCAGACTTTATCAGCTGACGCCTATTAAGGTTAATTCCACGAGTTGGCGCTTGGCTTTTGTCAGATTGGTAAATGTGCACGGTTGATGTCTGTACCATATAAACCTCAGCAAAGATGTTAAAGAAACGCCATTCTGTCTTTTCAGAAAGATACAGAGTGGGCTGTTATTATCTAGGGAAAACATCCGAATGCATCCTGTAATTTTGAGATAACCTAGCTAGGGTTGTAGTAATGATAACTGGCGGATTAAAAAAAGGGAACCAGATAAATCTTTAAAGCTCTGTGTGTGTCTGTGTGTTCTATATATAAATATCTGTCTAAATATAAATATTTATCTATCTAGACATAAATATAGATATGTGTGTGTGTGCTATAGATATATCTCAACAATGATGAACAACATACGATGTCTATATACAAATCAAGCGATCAAAATGTTGTGTATTGCTTTCAAATAGCACCTATGTACTGCATGGCATGTAATTGTGCTGCATCTATGGAGAATGGAGGAATGTCTCTGGCAGACCTTTTGTTTTCTCTGACTGAGTCACTGATGCAGAGGCATAAGAGTGAGGTGGTTTGTATGAGTGAAGCCACTCACGGTGCTGGTCAGTCGTGATACTCCGATGGGAATCTGAGGTGTTGTACCTCCCCTGTCTGCCTCCCACTGAAGCATGATAAACAGCTCTTGTTGCAGTCTAGCTCAGCAGCTTACACCAGCTCTTCATGAGGCAGTTGTCGAAGAACTGTGAAGGCACAAAAGCTTTATCAGCATGTTTGGCTGGAATTAAAGTGACATTTTGACGATTTAAGTTCCTCCCTACCCTGCTCGGGCTCTCCACAGAGCATGCTGGGCAGACTAAGTGAATAAATCCTTGCATGTCAACAGCAAGTAAAAGCCTACCTTCAGTCAACTAACTAATCCTCTAATGAATCAGTAGCCAGCAGTAACACAGTACGCTCACACAGACACACATTGTTGCTTTGAGGGTGATTTAGTAGCGGCCATTAAATCGGCACAGGAGAGTCTAAATGTGGGTGACTTCAGAGTTGCAGCAAGAACAGTGTCAGTGTTTATATGCACAAGTGCAAAGTGCGACTGCACAAAAAATGGGTTTTGAAAACAGTGTAGGCTGTAGGCTTCATTGTAAGTGTACATCCTGGTTCTTGCTAAAGCACCGTAACTTGAGTATTAAACTAGAGCCACAATAACCAAACCAGAATCAGATTATGTTGATTTAAAAAGAGATTATGCCTAGTTGGCCTCTGGTCTACTTTTGAGAGTTTGTTTAGTTAGACAAAATGGTTGAGGTTAGAATTAAAGCAGCTTCACACCGTGTAAGACATTAAAATATCTTACTGCATGGCCTGGGTTTGACAGGATATGTAGTGCAGACCATAAGGAATGGGACAGTGACACATTTCTTTGGTTGTGTTGACTCTCTAATTTAGCACATTAGATTTGAAATCAAACAACAGGCCTTTTTCACAGCAGACAATTTGACACATCATGCCAGGAAAACCATAGATGTAATTAATAATAAGGGTTGCAATTCGTTTACCTGTTCCCAGGACCCTACTAATTTGCATGCTGGCCCTCTGACATGGCTAGCTGACACACTTAAAGTCATCGTTGATTATGGTAATTACACCTGCGCTTTTCCTGCTATTACATGTCAAAATTTCTGCTATGAAAAAGCCCCCTGGCTATACTGAAATTCACCTTCCACATCAGATCAACAGTAGGAATTGTAGCCCTTATTATACACAGTACCGTGCTTTTTAGGGAGCAATATGTTTTGAACTAATTTAAAATTTAGATATATAGTTAATGACCATGATCAGGAGATATCAGCAGGCACTCAGAGTGTCTTCTCTGATGATGATCCCTCAGGCGTTCTTGCTTGTCTCATAGGCGTTTTGTTTTCAGTCTGGTGTTCACCAAGTGTGCCCTGCTGCATTGTCAGAGAATTTGCCTGAGTCATTGTTTAATTTCCAACCCAATAAATAATGTTTGCTGTACACACTGGACATTGGAGTAGAGATCCAGAACAACAAAACTACTGTTTAGTGACAGTAATGTGTTATTACTCCTGGCTATGACAGAACCCAATAGAAAAATATATATTGGGTCCAGGATCAAAGTCAAACAAATGAAGGAGTGCACAATACAAAACATTGTACTTATGCCACGCCTTGCTCCTCTATTAAATCACAAAGGGGACTTGGCTCTTGTGGTTATGTGAGTGGGACTTCCCATGACATTGTAGATCACTGGCAACATTGTGCTGTGTTTGCCCTCCTCTGACTGTAGCAGCTGAGTTCAGCATGTTTTTAAGGGCCAGCTCAATTTTAACAGAATTTTTAAAACCTGCTCATTTCAGTGGCACATTTGAGCAGTTTTAGTGTTTAGCAGTAAGTGTGTGTGTTTTTTTTGTAATCTTGTCACAGAAACAAATGAGCAGGAAAAAAGTATTGAAAGCCAATAGGCATTGACAGAGGCTTTTCCCCCTTTAAGTCAATACCCAATTTTTTGATAAAAGTCAATGAACACCAGAATACTATCTGAAGAGAATTAGTACATGGTGGCTCTCCTATTAAAGGCCTTATAATGATAGCAGACATAGTATTTGAACTGCAGTGAAAGCCACCTTTAGTGTTTATTATTTTATTTGTAGCACACTTCTCCCCCAGCCCTTCCGAAGTAGAAACATTTCAACCCACTTGAAATCATCATGGTCATGACAATAATTCTGAATTGGCATATAAAGTGAACCTAGGTCAAAGGCCATACTTGCCCCGCTCCAAATAATTCTTGATTTGATGTCTAATTCTGGCTGATTTCTAGCAGTGCTGGATTATCACACTGGGTTTTGTGAGGCAGCTGAAATGCTCCATCTGGGTGTGTTTTAAATCTGAGCTGAAACAGGAGAAGTGCTGGACACCGGCCAGCTGTTGCTCCCTGACACCGCTCACTCTTTAACACCACCTCCCAACCACAGACACCTGATCATAAAGACTGCTAGAATAGAGAAACACACGCACTTCAATCTTCTCCATTTGTTTTAGCTTTACAGTTAGCACATAGCATCATTAATAACCTAATGAAGACTGCAGAGCAGAGATGTGTGTCTGTGTGTTGACATTTGAGTTGCTCCGTCTAAGACGAGCTGAGTCACATTGCCAGTTGTGTATTGTGAAATGGTTTACTGGGTGTCAGGAAAAGGTCAGGGTCTAATCTGGTCCTTATGCATAATGCCGGATCTGTTGCCCTGCACATGGCACACATAGGCATACATATGCACCCAGTTGAATGTCACACTGGCTTTCCAGATGATAAACAACACAGATGTTTATTTATGTGTTCCACTGCATGATGCCAGCTGTCTGTTTTAATGTACCATGCTGTTTTAAAATGCAGGATATTGTTCGTGGCGTCAGAGGATAGTCTCTTTTTCCATTTCACCACCACGTGTCTTATGTTTCTAAGACCTCACAACTGGATGTGTGAAAGCAATCATTTTAGACTATTGGCATATTGCAAAATGACCAAAGGTAATAAAAAAAAAGAAGAAGAATGTATTTGACTTTTGACTGTAGGGCTGCTACTCATAATGGTTTATGTGTCCCTTTTTGTCTTAATCAGTCGATTCATCTTTGGTCTACAAAATGTCAGAACCTAGTGAAACATGCTTCACAAGTTCCCAGAGTCCAAGTTAACATTTAAATATTTTGTTTTGTCTAAACTCAAAAGGTATTTAGTTTACTATAGCAGATAAAGGAGAACTAATTCATAAAAAAATAACAATTTTTGCTATCAAAACGGTGTTCAATTTATTTTCTGATCAACTCATCATTTTATCGCTTGTTGACTAGTTGAAAATGATCAACATTTTGAATACAAGAGTGAACACTGCAGAAAAATAGATGTCTTTCTGGAGTCACAAGGTGAAGTGAGAGAGTATTTGCACAACTTTGAGAGGTTTGTCTTGTTGTTTTTAATGTATGCTTTAGGTTTTGAGCATATACTTCATATGCAGCGCAAAGTGTTTAGGCTGTGTGACTGTAGTTTACTGTTGTTGCATGTCTGTTATTTGCTACCCTTTAATGTTATTCTGCTTGTGTGCGAGATTTTATAGTTTTTCCCCCTCATTTGGTGGTCATTACTCAATCCAGTCACTGAGGTCAATTCTGATCTTTCTCAGCTGTGTTAGAGCGGAGATCAGATTTAGCCCAGATGACATCATATGCAGAGTTGGTAAATCCCAGGAAGAGGACTTTGTGTGGCGCTGATGGCTTGCTCCATCCACACAAGTCTACGGAGCCCACCACAGGTTGAAATGCAGAAACCACCAGCTAATCCGTGATGACATAATCAAATATTTGTACAAGATGGAAGTATTCTGGTCAAAGAGGGATCCTTGAAATTACATTTAACATATAATCTCACACCCTCCCCACGTGTGTTGTAGCTACAGGATTTGATCCTGCTAAGGCAGTATTTGCTGGTACCACTAATATCAACAAATCTGTAATCTTAGTTTACAGGTCAGCTACCATTATTTATATGCATATCTCGTCCATCGGCCTTGGCTGCAATCGTCTGAATTTTACGTAGAAGCCAGCCAATAATGTTGTGTGTATAAATGTGGTGGTATCTGATTGGTTGTTGTGGTTTTGGGAAAGCTGGCCCTACATTGTTGCAAGTGAGGTCGTCTATTTACATGCACAAACGTGTGAGTATAGGATGAAAGTGCCAGAAACTACAGCTCTAGCAGCATGTAACTTATTGCTGATCTGAGTTATAATTTAAAGTAGCTGTAGCTGTAACTGACAGTTACAAGTTATGAACAAAGTGTATAGACTTCATGCGGAGAAACACAGATCAACTATGCAACCAAAACTATTAATATGCCGGCAAGATAACCGTTATAACTAATACCTCTCAGAAAAGCAGTTTGCAACAATATCGTTTGTCAAGCAAAAGTGCAAACTAACGCTGGCCTTGTACCTGAGGATTATCTGCTTTTATCCTTTTTTAATATAATTATCAAAATACATTTTTGACTTTTGGAGTGTTGGTAGGATATAACGAGCAATTGAAGACGCCACCTTAAGCTGTGGGAACTTGTGATGGGGATTTGGGACTATTATCTGACGTTTTATTAGCTAAACGATCATTAGAAGAAAATAAGGAAATAATCATTAGTTGCAGTACTAATGTTGTCCAATATTCAGTTTAACTTAATGTATAATATAACTATATTATAACAGTCTGTTCCGGCCCTGTTGGCAATGGCACCACCTAATTTAAGTCCCTAAACCGAATAAGCTAGAGAACTTGTTTCACTCCACAAGAATACAAGAGCTGTGAATTCTGGAGTACATTATTGTGGCCTTAAAATTGAATTTCAACTTTCCCGTGATTTAAAACATGTCTTTTTTTTTCTGGTCTCATGCAGACAGTGTAGACCCACTGTCACAAGGACAGTTTGGTTTCAGATCCACCAAACCCAGATACACAGAAACACACACGGCTGCAGCGTGGAACAGCTGAGGTGGAGAGGTTATTGTAGCAGCAGGTCAGACAGGGAAGGGCCCTTCTGGCTTGAGGGTCAGCTGCCCTGGACACAAGCCAGCACACTTGGCAAAAAGCCGCTCTCTGCATGACACCACACTGGGTAACCAAAACGTCCACTTCAGGCCTTTGCCGCAAACAATTTAGCAATTAACCTTTAACTTGTTAATCACAAGGTAAATTGTCAGAAAACCTTTAGCTTTTTTTTGCCCTGCAAATGTTGCATCACTAAATTTATGTAGAAGGCAACCAATGTTTTTATGATACACATACCAAAGGGGATGAGGTGAAGGGTGTAGTTTTTGAATATATGCTTAGGAGACAATCCCCCCCCCCCCCCATACATTCCTCTTTACAAAATTGCTTCTGTGGGTGCAGTCCTGCCATGTCACGTCAGGGGAGCTTGTCAGCACAGGGAGCAGATCAGATACTTGATATGGGCAAGAGCTGCGAAAACTCATCGTCATATACAAAGATGTTACATCAGACATTTGCAGCATTGGCCATGGTCATTTACACAGCCATAGCTTATCCCATCTGCTGGGAATAGAAATGACTCTTAAGTACGTAAAGCTGCCATAAGCCTCTGTTTCCTATTGTAAGCTGTTTTAAAGGGTCCTGTGGTTTGGTGCCATCTGTTTTTACTCATTATTTATATATTTCATATTTTCTTTCCCTCGCCTCCCTGGCATGGCCTGACTTGCGCGAGACGTGCTCGTTGTCCGTGCTCATGTGGGAGGTGGATGACGCTACGGCAGTTCCCCGCTCCGCCTCCCAGATTAGTTTTGTGCTCTCAATATCTAGCCCCTGGCATGCACAGTGGCTTCTTACTTCTTTTGACACTCCTTCTTGTTGGCGTCATGTTAGAGCAGGATGCTGAAATCTCTTTTTTTTTTGTTTTTTTCTTTTCCTGTAGATAATAGGAAACGATGTATGTAGTGTCACCCATAGGTTTTTATGGGGATGTTGTGATCCATATTTTCCATGTTGGCATTTATAGGAAGATGTCTTCCCATCGAGTGTAGAACAATATGTATGTGGTCACATCATTCATCTTCATTACAAGTCTGAGGTTTTTGCTCCAATTATAATAAGCTCTATATAACCTTGTCACCCCAGTACGGCTGCTTGCAAACCAAAGCCAAACTGTTAAACTACATAGTTCTTCCAGTGTTTGCCTGAAGTTTGTTGTTGTTCATCAGATTTAACCTCATTACTGCATAGTTTTATGATCTTCTCTCTTTTAACATTTATTGTTTCTCTTTTATCAAAAGTGACCAAAAGTGCTGAAAATGTTTGTTACACTTAATAGAATCAACTTTTGGTAATTTAACTGAACCACGTCGATACTGTTAACACTTCCCCAGGTGACTTCACAGTACATGTGTAACACTGCAGTCACATTAAAGTGTATTTATTGAAACGTGTTGCAATAGTAGGCAAACAGTAGATGAGCACATTTGAGCAAATAAACTGAGAATAACAACGGTTGGTGGGACACTCAAGATGCATAAAGTCTGGTGCTGCTTTATTGTTGGCCACAAGGATACATATTCGATGACTGTATTACTGTCAAAGCTCCCTGCAGTGAACATCTTAGTTTAGATGGGCTTTTTGTCAGAGGGTTTAAGTTTTGTGAGGATTTAATAAACATGATTTAAAAAAAGTTGCTTGCTAGCATCTCAGCTCCCTCAGAAGACATGCAAACATACAAAACTGGTCATTATCATTAGCCAATCAAGTGTTTGATGAAATTTACACAGGCCCACCTACTTAAAACAACATAGAGAGGACCACAGGGTTCCAGCTCTGTCTCTCTGCTTTCCACCCAAACATCAACACATCTTTATCAGAACGTAAGTAGCAGCTGGCTATACAAAACCCGAACACGGCCTGTTGAAACAACACATTTAGAGACTTTTCTCTAGTTTATTAAGCAGGTTTACTGAATATATCAGATATTATTGCTTTGTAGCAGGCAGGTAGAGACAAAATTGAGGAATATCTGGGGATTTTTAAAAATCCCTTTTCACAATCAGGACAAATGAGTTAATAAGCAATCTACCTGTGGGATATTTTAACACACAGTAAAGCAAGGTTGGTCGATTCTGTCATCCCCAATTCTGCTAAACCATCTTTTGATTCAACCTAAAGTGAGACCACAGAGAACATCCCAAAGGACTGAGAACGGTCATCATAAAAGGATGGACAAGTCCCTTATTGTGTTGAACACAGCTCTTACTTTGTGTGTGCACACCTACGTGCTAGCAGGGCACCAGAGGAGAAAATGCTCCTAAATTTGATAAAGGCCTAATGGAGTGAATGGGGGAGCTTAACAGCTTTCAGTTTTTATAATTTAAAATAGAAGTGCTTTGGAATTAGATGCACGAGGGAAACAACTTTTAAGATTAAATCTCACTTCAAGCATCTCTTGAGAAGTTGCTAGGTTAAATACATTTTTAGGCAAGCTTCACTCTCCATGTATTGTTCATAATTAACTGTCCCACTGTTTTTAAATGCAAATATGTCTTTGGCTGTTTCTTAATGTTTAGGCATATAAGAGCCTACTTGATCAATTTCCCAAACAGGATAATATACATCTTTGGAACCAAGTAATGCCAGTATTGGTTGGTAGTGTGTGGTCAAGGGCTTTAGCATAGGCTGTGGTACAGCTATTGAAGATTAAGGGGAGGAATTAAGTTGGGTGTGTGTTTGTTCTAGCCTCCTCACGTTTGTCTTTAATGCCCTTGTCATCATGAGAGTGGGGTTAATCAGATTACATTTTAGGTTGTAAAGCTGGAGCTAGCGATATAATGAACAATATGTCTTGGAGGGTTGATTATCAGCCATGTCATCACAAAGGCCTGCTGTTCACCAGCTGGAACTGCTTTTTATCCTCTCACGTCCCACAAGTCTGACCTGAGACTTAATTTAAGTTCCATTAGACATTAAAACAAGGACAACATTGTACTGTAGATATTTATTTGAATGAATTGCAGGCTGAGGTAATCATGTGGATGTATATGCAAGGCCATCACTCACAAACTACTTTCTTCCCTTGAGGTAAAGCTCTTAACAAAGTAATTTGTGCCTTTGTGTTGTGAGTCTATAATTTCCCTTCATTGTGTGAAATCCAGGCAAGTATTGATGTTTTTAAAATTACTTCAATTTCAAATTAGCTTCTTTTTTTTTCTTTAACCAATACACACTGTTCTAATTTCCCGGCAGCCAAACAGACAAACAACCAACATTTCATTGCCAATAAAGAATATTGACATTTTGCATTAACTGATTTGTGAGCTATGTAATATGTGACACACTCCTTTCTCTTATTTTCCCTCTCTCTTTTCTTTCAGGAACCTATAAAGTCCAGGGCGCCACAGCTCCATTTGGAATATAGATTTTACAAACAATTGGGAAATTCAGGTAAGAGAGATGCAGTCTGTAGATTATTAATCCTAATACACAGCGCCATAATGATGAGTTACACGAGAACGGGCCTTTTCACACTAGATTGGGCTGCACAGGAAGACAAAACGCAGACTTTATATTCAGAAATAGACACACAGACAATCGTTCATGAAATGTAACAGTTTACATGACTCCCACTCACAAAATGACTCCCACTCACATGTTTTTAGGTTGCTTTTGTGTTTGAGTTAAATTGGCTGATGTTAAATCTAATGCAGAGTTTACCAAAGACAGGTTGCAGGCTGCAGCAGTCTTGTCTGGTCTCATGAGAGTAACAGGTTCACTTGAAGAATGGAATGACTTAATGAGGAATAATTGCAGCATGGAAATGGATGCCTTTTTAAGAGCGAAAGTCAACAAATGGGAGAGAGACAGACGTGGACAAAGATTTAATCCTTAGAAATGTTGACACTGATATGGAGTTGGCTAAATATGTTGATTTTACTTGGCTGAGTGGATTTCTTTTTTTTTTTTTTTGGTAAATCTTTTTATATGCCATGCCACTGTTAAGTGTGTGTGACAGATTGTTTACATCCATGATTATATACTGTGTTGCAACAAATGTGATCCTACCCTGCTATTGTATCTTTTATTTTAAAAGAAATGGACTTGAGTAAACACTTTATTTAACTTATATGCCAGATCTGCAATTTAGTTGTTGTGCAGCTGTTGTTCAATCAGATGTCAATGTTGTATTAGTATGAGCGCACATTGTGTTAATTAAGGGATAGCTTAGTTTCCCCTCCTGCACTGCAATGTGAGACCTATTTACATTATTCTATTAAAAGAATAGGTGAAAATGTCCAGTGTTGTGTGGATGGAGGGCAACATTTTTAACATCAAGGAAACGGACACATGAACACAACTCCAAAAGCCTCCATTCTACTTTAGGCTAAATTTCAAAGTGTCTATTTGTTTATCTTTCCACATCTGTGGGAGCCAGTAGATGCCATAAGCCTTTCATAATCCCACCTCTACACTACCCAGAGACTTTCCTCTCCTTCAGTACTGCCCTGAACATGTTAATATGCTATGCTGCATAGCTGTGGCTCCAGGGCAGCAGCTCTTTGATCTGGTCTGGCTGGTCAGCTAGTTACAGAGGGTGAGGGCGAAGGCACAGCCAGATGCTCGGGAGGGGCCTGGCCTGGTTGGATGTTTTTGAAAATGCTCACCTGTCATGTTCGTGTAAGTTTGTTTAGATGCATGTGTTGATTTGGCTGGCTCACAGCACTCACGCTCAACATGCTACTACTGCTTAGTGAAACTGACAAGAGCAAAAGGTACAGGCAAGAGGTCTGTACAGTCTCCCGCTCCTGCCGCTTTTTGCAATGGAACCACCCATACCCGCATGTCCCACCTGTTCTGTTTTTGGTCCCTTCTCCCAAAGTCCTTTTTATAATTGTGTAAATGCAGGTATTAAGTCCCAGTTGACATTTTATTACACAATTTAGCCTGAAGTAGGCTTACTCAGTCTATTAAAGTGTAAGTACACCTTCAAATTCTGCTAGAACCCTCCCTCCGTAGCATATTTAAAAACAAACAATGCTCAGTGTAGCATGGACAGTGACATAGACCCAGGAGTCAGAGCTAACTAGTCATGAAAAGCTACAGTTTGACTCTGTTTCCTTGCTGGAAAGACATGGAGTCTGGTGCAGCCTTGACAGTCATTAGAAGCACGTTTATGGCCCTTTTTGAGAGAGTTTCTATGTGGTTACCTGACTCCAGTGTATGTGGCTGTGGAGGCGTGTCAGTAGCTGTAGCTATGCTGTTGATCGCAGTTACATTGCTGTTAGTAGACACTAAATACCATGTCTTTTTAAGCTTTGAATAAAGCATGGTTATTGCTGGGCCCATGCGTTGTGTTTACTGCCACTGCAGAGGAATAAATCTTGTTCACGACGTCGTTTTTTCCCCCCCAGGCGCTTATCAGGCTTGCAAATGATAGCGCAACCAGCAGCTATGTGTGAGAGGCATGAACTGCGGCTACGGTTAGCCAGTGTTCTGCTTTTTATACTTGGCAACTGCTAACACAGTCAGAGGGAGGGGGGTCGTGGGTAGGAAGGACCAGAGCATGTGGCTGAACCAACCTTTTAAATCCAAGCAGACACATACATGCTAAGTTTGAGAAGAAAAAGCAGTTTTTTCAATTTGAATTTGTTGGGGAATAGCACCTGTATTAACAACAGATGCCATCAAGATTCTATGTGATGATGTGTACGGTGCAAAAAAGTGAGTGACACTGGGGATCTATGTGGTGATCACAATATAGATTTGAAAACTCTTTATTTTATAAGTGTGCTTGATGTATATGTGTGTGTTTGTCATTCTAAGACTATTGCAAGTAGCCCAGTCCTCTTGTTGCAGTGGTTCCCCCCCCCCTCCATCTGACAAGTGTATGTGTGTGACATTGTCTAATTTAGTGACACGTGCCAACTTCCTGGATCCTTGTGCCAGAGCAACAGCCCTCCACTGTTGATAAGGAGGTGGGGCATTAGGGCAGTCCTTGACTATTTATAGATGGCCCTCTACAAGCAGTTGGGCCTTTATGGTGTGTCTACTTGGATAGCGTCCTTGGCCACAGGATACTCTGCCTCCCTGATTAACTGCGTGCTGCCTGCAGATTTCAGGGAAACTCTCCAGTGTGCATAGCTAACAGGGTGTGGCCTGGTTAAAATTTTTTTAATTTTCTATTTTGTTTTAATTTGTCATTCTGATCTGTGACAGGTTCATGTTACACAGTGCGTGCCCACACATACATAAGCTCAGCAGTAACTGTAATTGTCATCTCCTGTGCCATTTCCTCTGATTATGGCAGAGGATTCCTCCAGTCCAGGCTTGTCTCTCTCTGTCTTAGGGTTTTTTCCTTTGGTCCATTAACACTTCATGGCCATTCCTTCTTCCACTGAGACCACTGCTGGCCTTCAGCCTTACTTGTATTGACTGAGTTCTGGGGTTGTGCAAGATTGAAACATTTTCCTATACCTTACACACAACTAAAACGGGTGGGCTCATTGCACATGGTAAAACAGTATAAATATTCAGAATAACATATTCAGGAGCAGAACCTAGACTAGGATCATGAAGTATTTAAAACAGGAAAGAAATCCCTGTGAAATATAATACACAGTTTCTTATGCTCTACAGTGAATCCATTGAGGTAAGACAAGTTATGTTCTGTATCATAATCTTCAAACAGTATTTGGTTTCACATTGACCGACTATCATGGTATTTTTATCTTTCAAAAAATATAAACACATCAATATATTGCGTTATCATGGTCTGTAGGTGGGATCTTGCTGCTTTTTGACAACATAAAAAAATTGGCTGGTGTGGCGTGTCACATAATGTTTCCAAAGTGTGATTGGCAAACTGTGTGTGTGGAAATCAAGGACAAAAATAATGATGAGTGTTAAATTCCCTCCCACAATGTTTCAGTCTTTCACTAACATGACATTCAGCTAAATGCTGATTCGTAAAATATATTTATCCGGGTGTCAAGGTTAGATCTTGTCCATCGGTGGAGCCAGAGATGGAGACATTTAACTATCATCTAAAAACTGAGCTACACTATCAGCATACAATTGAGCGGAGAGGTCCTGTCTCCAGCTGATGAATGGCTACTCCATGATGATATGACAGGAAGGCTCACTTTACTGTCTCATGGGTGGAGTCAAGGCGATAGATTAAATCTACTTATGTTGTCAACTTGGCTAAATGGGCACATGTGACACTGTTAGTCCTGCACAACCCCGAGATCCTCAAATATGCCACAGCATGGACGTCTTAACGTCCAGGAGGAGCTTATCTGCACACACAATGTTAATTCTCTCCTGTCCTGAACAGATCCCAGCTGGGAATCCTGCCTCCCACCAATGGACAATAGACCTGGCATTGCAGCGCTCTCTCTCTCGGTCTCTCTCTCTCTAGCTATATATGTGGGTGTGTGTGTATGTGTAATATTCAATATTCACTCCTCTTGAATATTATTCATTGATGTGCATCCCCGTTCTGAATTATTCATGAGCCCAGTCCAGGTTTTTGATGGCTTGACATGCTGGGTCAGTGACACAGGGTCTATATTGATCATATTATTTCATGCAAGTCATGGACTATTATCCATGTGTATAACTTTACAGAAATGTTGCATGTTTATTGCTGTTGGAGGATTATCCTCGGCCAGGTTGATAAGATTATTTGAAAAACTCGGTGGTAAAAGAAAACAAAACGGGTAGATGCACTATAGCAACAAATAACAAAAAACGTATAGAAAAACAAATCTTAAAAATATATTATGACATTTAATACATTAGTTAATTTGATATTTTGTGTGATTTATAAAAGCAGCATGCTGCAAATCTTTATGTTCAGCAATTGCTAACATTTTTCAAATGATTAATTTTACTGACATAATTATTGTTTCACAGTCATACTTATTTTAAATGATGGCTATGCTAATTTTAAAGTCTATGTTAGTAGTAATAGTCTCATGACTAATCTTAAAGACAAACTGTCTTCTCAATCCAATAGATAACTTAATTTAGAGTTCTTGCTGCTTTTGCATGCAATAAATGAAGAGAGTTCTGTCCATTTTTTCCAAGCTACAGACGTTAAAAGCTGCAAATATATAATATAATATATTAAGTTCATAAAAACAAGTATTGCTGTTTTATCCCCCCTGCCCAACTAGTGTTCAGCCCTGTGGCGTCTTGTAGGATTGTTGTGCTTATGAGCTATGTTGCATTTGCAGCTCCAGGCTCAGTCTGTGCAAGCCCAAGTGCTGATCACATTTCATCCCTGTGAGAAGATCTCCAGAGCGCTGGGCCTAATGGAAGTCACTTCTTCTCCTCCTCCTCTCTCAGTGCACTCCATTCCATAATCTCAATCTTTCATATGCATTCCCCTCTCTGGCCATCTCCTCTATTCTCCAGCCCCCCTCCTTGTTGGCCCTTAACTCTGACATTTTGTTGTAGGGCAACATTGTCTTCAGCAGCCTTCCTTTTTACTGTGTCGCTTGAGAAGGCCAGCCTGCAGAATACAATAGGTTGGACTGTCTCAAATTGTCGCGACAGCGGGGTCAGAGCACCACTGACATGGGCTTGCAGTGAAAACCAGAGCGTATCCCATAATGCAGAACACAGTTGGATGGATTTTTGTTATATGACTTCATAAAAAAGTTCGAATTGCAGACGTCTATCATCACAGAAGTGATTCAGTTCACTCACTGCTGATTGAACTGCTGAAATGGTTTGTTTGCCTTTTAGCTTTTGATGATAACATTTTTTTTTTGTTGGATCAAGATGATTGGCAGTCATGCTCGCTGTTTCCTGGTACAGAGAAAAATGTGTTGTATTGGAGAGTAATTTTGCTGTTTTGTTTTGTTGTTATGAATCAGAAATCAGCTCTTGTTTTTTTCCACCAGCCATTTCTAGAGAGTGCTCACATCCACCAACCAAAAGATTATAATACACTGCGTGCTTTCCTCTTGTGATGACTGTGCTTTGAATGCCCTCTAGATTTGGGCCAAGCTTTGATGAGTCAGCCTCCCAATGATCTCTTGTCACTGCCTCATCTGTCATGGGCATCGTTACCAGGAAAATCCTAGAGACTAAAGGGCAGACAGGTGTGTGTTTGTGTGTACATACGTACGTGCATGAGAGCACGTGCGTCGGTTTGCATTCGTGCATGCCCAGTGTGTCTTGTTGGACTGATGAGTCCTGCCCTGGTGAGGGGTGATCAGGTAAATCCGACTGTAAACTCTCCGCCCCATGGCTAGCAGCTGACACACACACACACACACACACACACACACACACACACACACACACACACACACAGACACTCCAAACTGAACACGTGTGCACACAGTGCTGTGCCCATTCTCAACTCTCATTAATCTATATCACACATTTATTTGTTTTATTGCTCACAAGTACAGTACAAATGTGCTTGCCTGTTCTCTCAATCTCTGTCCTGTTTTTTAATCTGTATCTTGAACTCACTGACTCTTTCTCTCTCTGTGCTGCTGCTGCTGTTGTAGCAGCACTGACAGGGAACAAAATTAGCACCAGACACCAGACAAATGCTGGTAAAATATGCACGATGCTGGTAGATTTGCCAGCCATTTGGCTGGTGCTACTTTGCACCCTGATCACTGATGTGGTATCTCAAGGTTAGTGAGCAGTATGTAGAAGTATGTAGATACTAGGCCTTTGGCAACGCAGCATGGTTCAAAGGACCCTGGAAGTCTGCCTGCTGACAAAACCGACACGGCAAGCAATTACCTGGTAGCAAAGACTGTGAACCGGGAATCTTGTGATTTTCATCCTGGTAGAAGTGTTAGGCTCCACGTTTTCTTACAGTGGATCGGAACTCAGTGGATACAGGCAAAAATGGGAAGGGCTGAGAAAAATGTCAGATGAATCAGTCTGGTCATCGTAGTGTTACTTATCTTTTTTTTTTCCAGTGAGCTGTTGCATGTCGTTCGAGAGTGTTTGTGAAATATGATGCTGGTTTCCTCACGGGCCTCAGCAATTAATTTTGTTGAGAGAAAGCTGTGAAGTCTATAGCCAGCAGATATTAGGAAACCGCAGCTTTAGGTCACTGTGAGACTGCTTCTTTTTTTGTGGCTTTTAGTTGCAAATGTGGTATCAGATTACCAGTACTAAGAAACTGGAAATTGCCCTCATATTATTTTTAGATAAAATGTTGATTTTACTGTTTTCTAACTTTTTTTTTGTGTGCAAAATTAGAAATACTTTACCGTTACTCTTAAGTATGTGCCTTTTTTTTGTTTCATTAGGACATAATGTTGTGTTTTTTCACTGTCATAACACTGACATACATAAAGGTAGTACATGCTGCCGGGCTGATCCATTCACATTCTTCAGAAGTCATACACATTACCGCAAAATGGGTGTGGTGGTTTCCAATAGCAAAGTCTATTTACAGATGTTAGTGTGCCGCTCACCGTCACCGGTGACACCTTTCCCTTAGTCCGACTAAAGAGGGAAAGAAGCTGTAAGCCACGCCTGTTTGTAGTTTATCAGTAAAGAGTCTCCTCCCACGCTTTCTTACCAGCAAACCAGGGTGATTATTCAGTTCAATTATACCAATTATATTTATGCGTTTTTAATCTGTTACATAATGGTAATACTAGTGAAATGTTTTGTGCTCCTTTATATAACCCAAGAAGGAAGAAAAAGGAGTTTGGGCAACAAAACCACATTTTTATGTTACAAAATATTAATGACCTCAACAGCTTATACATGTTTCTGTGTCATTGTGTAACCTTGCAGTGCTGTATACTTGATTCAGCCCAGTTTTTATTTTTATTTTTATAAAATGTATCACAAATATCTAATATATTTTATCAACCTCTGCACCCTCGTCTGCTTATAAAGTAACTCCAACTGATTGTGAGTCAGGTAGAATAACAGTACCCATAGAACAGAACTGTTATTCTGTAAGACATATCAACCATTGTATTGCAACATTGAAAATGCAGCATCATTTAATTGATACGGCAATTTTACGCAAACGCCGACTAACTTTATTTGTGTGTTATTTGTTCACAGAGGGAATCCCTCAGGTGTACTACTTTGGTCCTTGCGGGAAATACAACGCCATGGTGCTGGAGCTGCTCGGGCCCAGTCTAGAGGACCTCTTTGACCTCTGTGACCGCACCTTCTCCCTCAAGACCGTCCTCATGATAGCCATACAGCTGGTAAGGCCTGGCAGAGGAGAGGAGTATAAACTTAGTTTTCGTTCTCCTTGTCATCAAATGTCTTCGCTGCCTGGATTTGTTGAGTGATTTTAAAAATGTCAAATGCTAATCTGGATCCGTTTGCTGCTCTCCTAGATAACACGGATGGAATATGTCCACACCAAGAGTCTGATATACAGAGACGTGAAGCCAGAAAACTTCCTGGTTGGGCGGCCAGGAAGCAAGCGGCAGCACACCATCCACATCATCGACTTTGGTCTGGCCAAAGAGTACATTGACCCCGAGACCAAAAAACACATCCCCTACCGGGAGCACAAGAGTCTGACTGGGACGGCACGTTACATGAGCATTAACACACACTTGGGCAAGGGTAAGAAAGTCTCGGGAACGGGGATGTGGTTTGAATTGTCCTTTTTAGATTTGCATGGACAAGCTTTGCTCTCATTTACATTCGGTTTAATGGAGATGTCCTAACTGTATTGTGTACAAATACAACACCAGTATGCAAACAGATCTGTAAACAGATACATTTTTTTAAGCAGATTTGATCATCTTTCATAAATTAGGATTCCTCTGATGTATAGCGTCATTTCTTGTGTATTTTGAAGCACCTCCTCTTTATTCATTCTGATGTTTTTCCTCCTATGGCAGATATAGATTCAACCGCCTGCATGTTTTTAAGTCCAACCAATCACCTCAGGAGGTGATTTCTCTGAGTAGTTCTTCCCCTCTGCTTATCAGAGTGCTAATCACTCAGTGGAGGGTTTGGTTAGAATTAAAACCTGCAGACTTTTGTCTCTCCATGGCACATGGCTCTCCTGGAACTCCTACCCAGTTGCCAGTTAACCTTGCCAGCTGGTTATACAATGAATCTGTTTCTCACAGGTAAACTAATTTTCATTTTGTTCTGTTTTATTACAGAGCAAAGCAGAAGAGATGATTTGGAGGCGCTGGGTCACATGTTTATGTACTTCCTCCGAGGTAGCCTCCCCTGGCAGGGCCTTAAGGTACTGTGGCTTATTGGCACCTACTGATTTACACCAGATTCCTGTAATCCTCTTAATACTCAGCATAGAGATGTACCTTTCCCTGCTGCACTCCTCAGTACAGTATCTCTACCTCGATACCTATCATCCACATGACCTTAGGGACAGAGAGCCTCATGCGTACAACACCATCCGACATTTCAAGGTCCTCCCCACTGATGTATCTGTTTGTTGCAGCTGAAAGACTAAGAACCACTCTCACTGTTTAATTGTTTAATTTGCTGTTGATTAAAAGAAACTCTATCATCTGTCATCAGAAGGATCAGGATACAAATGACAGGTCGGAGGCAACGCACCAAAGTGCTGTTCCCTGTGCCAAGTTTCTATTTTCCTTATCAGGACACCGTGGAGTTCTTCATTGGTTTCTGTGGTTACTTTTCATTTTGCTTATGTAGCAATTATCTTTGGTTAACTGCCAGACACAAAGTGAAATGTTTGTATTATCACATTATACCATACCCACTTGCCAAGGAGCAACAAATGTCATCAAATCCATTTATTTGCAGTATATAACCCATTTTGATTTCTTTGTACATGAAAGGTCATAAAATATAGTTCATACCTTTTAGAGTTCCTGCTGCTTACGATGGAACAGCTGATGGCATTTTAAACTCTTTTAAATATGGGATTCATTACAAATGTACAGTAAAGAGAAATGTTACAGATTAACTGCTCTGACTTTGACTCAGAATACAAGAATATTGAATAGTGGTAGATGACATGCTAGACAGTGTTTAATATTATTCCTGTGGAGTTAAGCCTCATCTAATTTTATCACCTGTCAGAATCAAGAATTCTCAGGGACCAGTGTAATAGCAGCTAAGAGTGTCTCTTTTTTTCATCTTCTTATAACTCAAAATCAAATCTACACTGTCAGTGACTTGAAAAATAAAGACTGTCCCTGTAGATGTGAGCCCTTCCTCGTATTTGCACGTGTTGCTATGTAAACAGTCACAATGCTTTGCATTGGAACAGTTAACTGAGAGAGGGCTTAAAGAAATGCAGGCATGGCGACAGGCGCCTGGAGGGCAGGTTATAGCCGCACAGAGATGCTGGGCTTTCTACAGGCGTCCGTCTCAAAGGTGTACGTGGCATAGACTAGAAGACAAGACGCCTCGTCTGAACATTTGCTGCGTGGGAGGAAGCTCGTGGTAGATGAATGTGAGGGAGGCAGGAATGTGGGGGATGACGGGTGGCTCGGGCCAAAAACAAGTTCTCGCCAACACACAACATGACGGCATCAAAATACAGTAGACAATATGACAAATACAAATGTACAGGCCAGCGGGTGATGGGAACCACGTGTCCCCAAGGAGATTTTCTGCAAGATAACGCTTCCTGTCAAATACGAGAATTGTCCTGAGACGGTTGGAGAAACATCCAGGTGACATGATGGACATGAGCTGACCCCACCGTCCCCTGACGCGAACACCAACTGCGATTGTTGTGACAAGTGGCAAGTACGTAGTCGTGATGCTACAGGTCCTTTTTTGAGTCGTCGTCGTAACTTGTGAACAGAAGTGGTCTATCAGTGTACTGAGCTGGGGTCTCCATGTCTGAAGTGCCATGGCAAACGAACACAAGCCCTCAGTGCTGCACATACGTGTGTGAATGACTAACCAGAGGATTTGCATCCGTCTGTAACTCAAGTGCCCAATTTCTAACACATTTGATATTACACCTTTCACTTAAACTGTCTACAGCTATGTATTTTCTCAAATGTTGACGTGTATTTTTCCTGTCTCCCTTCTAGGCGGACACTTTAAAGGAGAGGTATCAGAAAATTGGGGACACCAAACGAGCGACACCCATTGAAGTGCTTTGTGAAAGCTTCCCTGGTCAGTAGAACCAAGCAGCTTCCTTTTGTTCCCCGTGTTATGTAATTCCTTCCTGATTCAGCCAGATTTCTAATTTAATGGAGTGTTCCCTTTTGCTACAGAAGAGATGGCCACCTACCTGCGCTATGTGAGGAGGCTGGACTTCTTTGAGAAGCCCGATTATGACTACTTGAGGAAGCTCTTCACTGATCTCTTCGACAGGAATGGATATGTCTTTGACTATGAATATGATTGGGTCGGCAAATCACTTGTGAGTGCCTCTTAATGAATCCACTCATCCTCCCCCTCCTTTCCCTCTGAAATGTCCCTTTGATTGGATCGAGCCTCACGGCTGCTTTATTTGCTTTATTTCTCTTGTAAATCACGTGTCGCTAGATCACGACTGATTATTTTTGTAAACCCTGTTTTGTAATATTGCTTACGTTGTGGGTGCTAAATATATTTGACCTTTCTCTAAATTCAACACAATTTTTTTTCTTTCTCCATTTCCTTTTAAACCGTCTCCTGCCGCCGTGTTTTCTACAGCCCACACCGATAGGCCCTATCCCCAGTGACACGCCCCTGCAGCCCAGCAGCAGAGACAAAGCACAACAGCAGACCAAAAACCAGGTGAGGTCATCTGCATTAAAACACAACAAACACCACACCCACCCAACCACCAGTCTACCAACCAGGTGACCGACCTGCCAGCCAACCAGGCAACCGACCGACCCTGTCCGTACCCCGTCAAGCTCCTCCGCCAGGCTACTCTTGTCGTGTCCAACTGTAATCAACTTTCTGGAGAAAATGGTTCCGCTTCTCCTTCATACCTGTTCCCGTCGACAGCCGACAATATCTGATGCCGTACTAGTAAAGTACCCGACACGCACGGTCACGCGGCAGGCGCTCCTGCACCAGCTGTGAAACAAAGCACCGTCTTTTTGGCTTTGATTTATTCTTCACACCTTGCCAGTCTAAGCTCCAGTCATTGCATGCATGAGTTGAAAATGCAGATTGCATTGTTCATACCAGTAATGACAAAGCTATATGCTTAGTGTGAGACAAAGTGTGGACTTTGGATTTTAATTTTTTTTATTCCTTTTATTGGCATGCTATCCGAGCCTTGTTTTTGTAAGTTTGATTTAGTAGAGGGGTAATAATTCAAGAGTTTCAGAAGTAAACGACCAGGAAATCCTTCTGATAAACACAAATCTGACTCTGTGTTTCCTGGAAAGCCGTACAGAGAGTGCATTCGATTTTATGATTGACTTATTACAGTGGACTTTAGCCTCTTTATACTGCTCTGCATTTAGCATGATTGGCTTGATTTACAACTTGCCACCGCTTGAAGCTCCACCTCCAGTCAGTTATCTGTCTCTGTAGTTACAGGTTATATTTGTTGGTGGTGAGATAAGAAGAACATTTTTAGGTTTGCAAATGAAAGAGAAAAGTAAAATAATGCTCTTACCCAAATGCCCAGTAACGTAGATACATGTCTGTGTTGTACTGAATATACAGTCTGAGCTGAGGTGATCAAGGCTGTTTTCTTTTACTCCTGCATGTTTTTTTTATTAGTGTGTTGATCTGTGCTTCGCATAAATTTTTGCTTCCCTCTACTCCTCAATTAACATAGTTTGTCTTAACAAGCCCGCTTCTGCTTGGAAGATGTCTTCTATAATTTTTTTGTTTTTGTTTCTTTTTTGTTTCTTTTTTTTTTCTCATTCACTCCCCCTCCTCCTTGTCCCTCCTCCCTCCATCCCCCTGCCCTCACCCCCCCCCCCCCCCCCCCCCACACCACATTGCCACCCAACCCCCACATCCTTCTTTTCCACCCTCCTCCTTCTCACCCCTTCTCGACCACCTGCCTCAACCCTTTTTGCTCTTTGCGTCAAGTCGCCTGAGCCCAAAGGAAGTGAGTCTCAGCCCACTCCAGTGACCAATAAGGAGACTCTGGGGTCGCACCTCACAGCTGAGCGGCTGGGGGGCTCTGTTCAGGTACTGCTGCTGCTGCTGCTGCTAATGCTGCTGCTCTGAAGGCTAATGCATGAGGCCACGTAGTTTTATATGTGTCTTGACCCCACACTGCCTGTCAGGTGCTCTTGTCTTCACTCTCTCCGTGTGTCTGCATCGGACTGTTTGAATCCCCGTGTGTCAGTGCTTTGCCTGCTCTGTTTGCTCTCACCTTGCTTGCCTCATCTGCTGAAGGCTGCCCACAGGAAGGGACATCCAACAGCAACTGTCATGCAAACCTCATGAAATAAAGATTGTTCAATTGTTAGAAAAACACATAAACTAATAGTCCAAAAACAGCGATGTACATTTTAGTTTTTCAGATTTTCCATTAGTAAAAATACAGTAGAACAATCAAAACTATAAAGATCATTTAGCTTTTTTTCATTTATTTATTATGTCAAAAGGTCAGTTGCATATCATTAGAGCCTCCATAGTAAATGTGGCACAAGTATGACACCTAGTGTTGGCTAATGGAATTGCAGCTTTTAAAGGATAGGTTCACATTTTTCAAGACTGCCTTTAAACAGTATTCACATTCCCATATGTACATCGAAACATTTTTTTTTTGCTGTTATCTTTTCTCCTGTTCTAATGTGTTTCCAGTGGACGAGATGAAGGACAGAATTATATATTATATGCACATTATATGTGCAAAAGTGTGGTGTGTAGCTAAAGTGAAGCTCCAGCAGTCTGAGTTAGTTCAATCAAATTTTTGTATGAAATTCCCTTTTTTAGGTTTAACAGACACTGTTACCATGCTGAGCTGCAGTGGAGGGAGAGCAACACAGAGAGGAAATTGAGTACTAAAAATACTTTAACTTTGAAAGATAACTTGAAGATAACTCAAACTGCTGAGAGCTAATTTTAGCTTTGGTTGAAGTTTGGAACATATATTTGTGCAGATCGAGGACCCCCATTTCTAACACTGGACGCGCGTTAGAAAAGGAGCTCTTTAACGGGCAGTACATCAGCAGGAGGACTGATTACAGCAAGAAAAACAAGATGTTAAAAAATGTGAACCAACCCTTTAAATTTCTATGAAGTTGCTTTGGTTGGGGTATTCCAGGTTCCATGCTGAGCTGCTTTCCTTATCTGAGAGGGCAGAAAATCAAGGTTACATATTTTTATGTGAATGTTCATCTCCACCCTGCAATCAGTGGCTCGAACAGAGTGTGCGTGTGTGTGAGCAGTCTGGTGTCCTTTTTGTACTTGTGCAGGTGATGAGCTCAACGAATGGCGAGCTGAACACCGATGATCCCACCGCCGGACACTCCAACGCTCCCATCACCGCTCCCACCGAGGTCGAAGTGGCTGACGAAACAAAGTATGGAACAACTGATGCATAGAAGACAGTGCCACTGGCAGTAGGGTTGGGGTTTAATAGCATTTTATTCAGACCAAATCCAGTATCAGTCCGGAAGCAAATCTGAAACCTTTTGCATTCCATAATGAATATTTGAAGGTTTTGCTTTTGCTGTTTACAACGAGTGATTTCAACCAGTGAAATGGACGACTAAAAGGGCCTGTGACCTTTTAATCAGGACATTTACATGCGTTCAAGAAACCAGGTGACGCAGGTAATCAGAGACCACCTTTACTTGCACTGTAACAACATGGTTACTGTACTATGCGTATACATGCAGCAGAGGAGTGAACAGATTCCTCCCCTACCCTAACCTTATGCTGGAAGAATGACTTATTTAGCAGTGACGGAAGACGTTGCTTCCTGATCACAATTTTACAGCAGTTCAGTGTTGGAAACCACTGTATTTAGACTACGAGGGGCCACTTTCAGGACAGAATTATTTAAAATAAGAGAACACATTGCTATTATCTCTCCTCTCCAAAAAATCTTCTTTCTCCAGCAGGAATGTCGCTGGTTCGACCCAGGTTTATTGTTTACGTGACGGTTAAAGTAATCAGCTTACTGGAGAAAGTTGCCTGTGTTTGTTTAAGTGAATGTGAAAGCACTGAATGTTTTCCACATCGCTTTTTGACCAGAGTTCAGCGAACCTGGATCGAACCAACTGGAAACCCGATCCAAAACTCAACCAGCTATTGAAACCCAACCCTGACGTGCAGCATTTTTAAGCTTTGCATTGTCACGTTATCTCGTCCGTACAGACGTGTGTCTCATGTACGTGTTCCTTTGTTTTCCTGCAGGTGCTGTTGTTTCTTCAAAAGGAGAAAGAGGAAAGCCCTCCAGAGGCACAAGTGAAAGAAGAGAACGGAGAGAACTTGAAACATTGTGGTCACTGTCAAGTTTTAAATGGAAGCAACTACACAGACCCCCCTGATCCATATTTCTTTCCAGCTTCCCCCTCACCTCTGTGTCCCTCTCACCTTATTTCCCCTGTCGCTCTGTTCCTCCTCCTCCTCCTCCTACTCCTCCTCCTCCTCCTCCTCCACCTCAACAGCACGTGCCACAGAGTTTGTTAGAGGTCCACCGCGTCTGG